>JADLZN010008049.1:0-32529 GCA_018155175.1 Sinocyclocheilus anophthalmus
GACAACAATGTCCAGCAAAACATCAGAATAATAAAAAACCAGTGAAATATCGGGTGGTGAGTACTTCTGGATGTCCAGCAGTTCGTCTCTGGTGAAACTGATTGCAGTTTCACCAGAATTGATTCACCACAATTTATATGAATTGCATCATTATGCAATTCATATAAAAATAGATATTTCATGTATACAGATTCACAGTTGCATTCTGTCACTTGAAGGAATAGTTCACTCAAAAATGAAATTTTTTGTCATCATTTACTCACCCTCAGCCATATCATTCCGAACACGAATGATTGTCTTTCTTCAGTGAAATCCAAAATTATTATTTTTTTTTTTAATGGAATGAAAAACATCATAGAAGTTTTACATACAACTGCAACTATATTCCAAGTCACTGAATTCCTACAATATTTGAATTTTTTTTTATTTATTTATTTTTTTAAATTTGAAAGCCCTAGTCCTAGTTGACCATTGCATTTTGGAAAATATTGCACTCCGCATAGATACCATCATAATAATCTTCTTTTAGTCCCTCAGAGTAAAAAATGTCCGTACAGATTTTAAAACGACATGAGGGTGAGTAAATGATTATACAGAGAATAGTGAACTTGATAACCAATTTTCATTTGTCCCTAGCATACACTCACTGTATCTGAACCGATGCTTGAGGATGAGGATGATTTGGTGGTATATAACTTTACAAAGCACAGCACTATGTACTAATCAATGTGAAATACTGCAGAACATGCTCTTTGCCCTGGTGCCTCCAGAACGCCTGTAAACAATCACCTTCTTCATGGTCTGTCTGCTCTTTGAGTATCTCTTGGACCAGATCCAACAACCTCACCTGAAAGGAAATCAGACTGGACAGAAAAAAGAGGGGTCAGTCCATCGACACGGTATTGTTTGACTCGCTGGTAGACAGGTGGAACCTACAGCAAGTGAAAACAGATGAACATACCATGCAAACACCTTAGAAAGAATGTGTGTATGTGGACACACAAGGTGGAGACAGAGAAAGTGGACATTTTTAGACAGTAAAAACAAAAAACTACACTGTTGAGGGATACCTTCAAACTCAGGTTTTCACCAACTTGCTTGACATTTCTTGAAGGGGTCACGGCTTAGTCTCTATACGTTCTGATGACTGTCACAGACCTCCTTCAATGTAGATAGCTCTGAAACAAACGTGATAAATTAGACCTGTTAGGAACATGGTGCACCAGGTTCAACATTCCCTTCAAGGATTCATCCATCAAAATTACTCCCATTATTCCATTCAGTTGGACAGGCCTACTGTGGTTTTGCCAAGTAGGACATGTTCCTGGATCAGCATCTTTTGTTGGTCCTGGAACAACATTCCTGTCAAACAGTCAGATTTGAATGTTGAGGCTTCAGCTACTTTCTTGGGTCAATGACATATAATACCATCCACGATAAATTACATGAAAAATGTAATGTAATCTCTTTAGTACACTGTGGTGGCTTAACTTTTTACAAGTACAGTGTTTTAATTTAATTGCCATTGCAGGATTATAGTATCTTGAAAAGCTCAAAAGGACACACCAGAGGTATTTTAATTTGCTTGTGTCAGTGGAAAACCTATTGAATGCAATTGTGGCCACCTTTTTAAATGAGAGCAGCTGCATAGATGGAGGAACTGAGTATTGAGCCAGTGTCAATAGATCTTGTAGTCTTTCTCTTTTAGAAAATCACATCAGAGTTGACTGCTGTGAATGGTCATGATTCTCCTATTGAGCCTTTGGAAAGGGCATAGGTCTCAACTGGAGTGGCAGTCTCAAGGGTGACCTTCTCGACCTCAAGGGAAATAAGGTAATGAAGAATACTCATCTGGTCAACTGAGTAGCCTACTCTTGTTCACAGTAACAAATAGATTTAAATTGGTGATGTCAGAACAGACATGGAATGAAACTAATCAAGCGAAATTTGAAATGCAACCAATTGTGCCCCTTCCAAAAAACTTCAAACTGCTTGTGTTAAATTAATAGTTAGCTTTTATTGACTCGCGTTCCTACCATTCCAAACTGAATGGCTTTATTTGGTCTGAGAACCAAAATAATGAATATTTTGAAGAACTTCATGCAGATACAATTCATACAATAAAAATTGGTAGCAACCATAGCTGTAAAGCTCCAAATCATCACTCCAAAAATTTTTGTAGTTCTGACTCTAGAACTGCTATGATCAGTGAATTGAACTTCGAACATCTAATTTCAACTTTGATTTCTAATATATCTTTCAGTCCAGCTTAAGCAAACAAAGCATTTATAGTGAGCCAGGTGATTTGTTATTATCATTATTAACATTATTTTTTGGGATGTTGGCTCCGTATGAATATATATTCGAAAGTCTGAAATCAACTGTGCATGAATCAGCAGATTGTACAAGAAAATCAATTAAGGCATAGAAACTACCACATAGCTGACTGAAAGTCAAAATCGTGTTTCAAAACACAGTTGAGATTCTGTTTAACCAAGAATTCAGAACATGTGAAAGACTTTTGACATTCATAGTAAATTCAGAGATGTAGGCTAACTAAGGGTCAAGCCGTCTCATGGCTCTTGAGTCAGTTTCCATTAGCATCCATTCATCATGGGCGGGAGCGCCGACCCAGTTTGCCCTAGTGACTACCTGCCTTCTGACAGATGTTCCAGAAGCCCATTCCTGCGTGACGAATGTTGGCCTTTCTGTTGAGGTCAAAGGACAAAGCATATCAGTTACCTCTCCAGCCATTGAATGCAGATGCATGATGTGACATTATTCAATCCTTGGGACCTTGTGTGGCTCTGAGGGAGGGAGAACCGTCCCTTGTGGAATAAGTGATATACCTCAGAACCCACATTCTGTATTCATGCAGCCACCCTGTTTGACCTTAATGAAACTTCCTACACCCAAACTATCCCCCAGATAGCTACTAAAACCTGTCCCAGCGTCCCCTTGACACCTACCAAGCTCACTCACCTGTGGTTAAGAATCCAGTGCAGGATGTCGGCTGCTTCTGGTTCTCCTGAGGGACGACCAGGTCAAGACAGCATTGTACTCTGGCCTGAAGTTCACCTTGTCCAGCTGTGTATTCATTTCATTTGGAAATGCACAGACAAGACGAACAGATGAAAAGCAGATATTGTTAGATATCATATGGAATGCTTGATTCTGATCAAGCAATGTGATTATTGTGATCTGATTCAATGTAAATTGTGGCATTCTATGGACACATTTTTTGAATAATGAAACTAAACTGTATAACTGACCGTTGTTCCAAACAAAGGATCTCTCACAAAATAGATACATTTTACCATAATTTTAAAAGTATTTCATTTATTTCATTTTTCTTTCATTCATTCTGAATAAAATAACTAACATTATGTATGTTGTGAGTTGAATGTGCTATAGATCCAACGCTACCTCACGACCAATACGTACATATTTTACGAGGTGGCTAATTCGTACAACCCTCACTCTACAAATTCCTATGATTTCTTGGTTTTTAATCTGACGTAATTTAGAGGTAGCTAGTCGTAGGACGTCTGTGTGAAGGAGCACCCCTACCACAGCCCCTAAACCTACCCGTGCACTGGTGTATAGAACAAATCGAACAAAAATCAAAGAGTGAGGCGGACGAATAAACCACCTTGTAGAATATTACAAATTGGTCGTGATTAACGTTGATCTATATACCTTAAATCATCACAACATTCATATGTTGGTTCTTTTATTCAGAAATGATGAATGACTTTTACGAGGTGGCTAATTCGTATACCTCATAGTTATAGTGAAGTCGTAAGAATTAGCCCCCTCCGTAAATTTTAACGAATTGCCTTGAGACTTGTGTTGATCGATCATGATTTAGATCCTTTTTGTGTCAACAACTCAACTGTAAGCACTGTAGATTGAGATAATTTAATTTAAACCTCATTAGCCAAGATGTTGATCAAGATGCAAAGTGTGATTAATTTCTGCAATTAGTTCTCTGCAATTAATGACCTGTTTCAGTGATTTGTTTGAATGTCACCTAAAATGTGTCACTGTGTGTTATTTTTCATATGTTAAATGTTTCTTCCTTCAGCTCTTTTGCTAAGAATACTTTTATATTAATACTTAATTAGTATATTAATTTATTTTTAATATGTGTAAGAATCGAATATTTTTTAACTAATTGACAACCAATTTTAATTTCTTGGTTTAATGGTAAACCACAATCATGGTTATATTGCAACCCGCACCATTATATCAAATTCAAATTGAGTTATATATTAATACTGTGAGAAAAATCAAAAAAGTATTAATACATATTCCCTTCAAGGATAGTTTCACCAACCAAAAAAATGAAATTATTTTCATGAAGTTACCTAATTTACGATTACGAATGTCTTTCTTATGCTGGTACATAAAAAAGATATTTTGAAGAATGCTGGCAATCAAACAGTTGATGGTCCCCATTGACTTCCATAGTATTTCTTCTATACTGTGGAAGTCAATGGCTACCATCAATTGTTTGGTTACCAATATTCTTCAAAGTATCTTCTTTTGTGCTCAACATGTTCATGAACTGTTCCTTTAATGCAAAGTAATAGAATGCATACAAGTATTCTCAGACCTGGCAAAACCGTTTTCTACTGTACTGAATAATCAGTAGCATGTTATTTCAGATTGTTATGCTTTTCGTGGAAAGCATGACATTTTATTATTTCAGATTGTCATGCAAGGCTCTATGATGCAAATTTTACAAGTAGCTGCTGAGCAGAGCAAATTCTGCCTCTGGACAATGTTGCCAGATGCTCTGCTTACAAATATTTTAGACTTATTTTCCACTCTCTGAGTCATTATGGTTTCAGTTTCCTCTATCATTATTCAATAAACACTCCCTGAAGAAAATCGCACTATAAGAAGTCAGCGCTTCAGGAAGTGACTCTCACTGAACGCGCTCTAACGTTTAACTAATCATATGATAGCCTCATCTGAAAATTGAATTGTATTACAGCTATAAATTTCCTCCACCCTAGACCCACTAAGATTGCACAATCAATAACAATGCACTTAAATTGTGACTATGTTTTTACAAGGAAGAATAGGGCGGCATGCATTATTCCTTTGCATACTGGGTAAATTAACGTGGGACAACGCCACATTTCTCTTATTTGTCTGGTTGGCTGGAATGAAAGAGTATTGGCTAAACATTCGGCAAGCTGTTATGAATCCGCCCTGTCCAAACATCCTGCTGTTTTATATGCTTCCTGGGGCCAGAGGTCATTGCAGACAGGCATGACCAATCATCATGTAAATCTGGATCTGAGTGGGGCCTGTCATCCACACAGTGCAATTCAATTACGTTTAATTTACTGAAGAAGGATGCATGTTGACTTCAGCTGATGAATTGAATTTTTATGGACAAGGTTAACAACACACTTTCCAGATTTGAAAAAACAAGACTGCAAAATACATTCCAGCACCAGTATAAGCTTGTCTTTGTTTAAATAAATAAGTATATATTATAAATTAATCTTGATTTAATATGTACACAATTGCAAAATTTAGCTTATACTGTGTCCTAACAATCAAAGATAAATATGCATTATTAGGAGTACAATTAGTAATTTTAACAAACCCCTAACCCTAAATATTAAACACTGGAGAATAGCTCACACATTAATCATTCTGTAAAGTTTGTGATATAGACATGAATGATGATACCTCAAATGATATATATTTATTGAAGAGATTCATGCTGTAACATTTCTAATCAATCAGACTTGTACATTTTTCTGAACAACAATAAAATGAGCAAAAACAAAATCTCCTAGACTTGCATTAAAAGAGAAGCCTGATATGTGAAATAATAGTTCATACTCCTTGAATAAAAAACACTACAATTTTATTGAGACCCAAACTAAACAAAAATATGGAATTTGCTGATATTTACCGGTATATTGCCGAAACGTAAGATGAAATTCTGATACCTTATGTCATTCAATTAAATCTTAGTATAGCGGACTACTTACATAAAATGTGTGTAAATATTTTAAATTAATGTCTAAGATTATATTTAAATCAGATGACAGAAGGCATGCATTTTGAAAATTTTAGAAAATTCTCTATAGAAAATTGTTTATCAAATATGATAGTGCAGGCTTCATAAAGGTTTAATATGTCTGCACACTTTCCATACTTAATGCATGCCAAGAGTGAGTTCATATTTATGAAATGCATGGGGGGAGAAACATTTACAGCTTGTATTTTGAATTTCACAGTTATTTCATGCACAAGATGCTTAACATGAACCATTCCACTATGTATCACAGCTCAGGACAGTTCAAAAACAATTAATACAGAGCCTGAATGGATTCCAGGAAAGGAAATGTATTATACAATTTTGTATGCATATTTTATGCATCCAAAATAATGCATACGTATAGATACAAGTAGTAGTAATTTCCCATTCCTGCTGATAGTGTTCTGTAATCAAATACTCTGGAACGCCGTGAACACAGATAAGTGAACTGATACTGATTTTTGGGACGGAAACTGATTTAGATGTTCAGAACCTGGCTAATAAAGACTGATTGCATGGTGAACATTGTGTACTTTGAATGCAAGTAAATATCATTTGTAATTCCAGATATTCACTAAAGTACCACCTTTTAAGAGTTCCAGGTAAGACCTGGTTAGATAAGACTGCAGCCAGCAGATGGACTAGATCATGTATCCATTTACATGAGGCTTTGGTTCTTTACTGGAAAACCTCATTGTGCCATTACCTTGCTGATGAAAGGTTCAAACAGTGTTCGAGGCCACTTTGAGAATCCCGGGAAATGGGTTCATTACGGCAAAACAGGCTGGCCAATCAACCAACACGATTACAAACATATGTGACCAGTCCAAACCTGAGCTGAAAAAAGTGGTATTATCTATGGACATGGATATGGAATTTCCAGAATCCCACACTCAGTCCACGTTTAATCTTGAATGTAGTTCCCCCAAATATAATTCACAACCATGCCTTTTTGCATATTCAGGTGTACACTGCTGTAATTGATTATGATACAGGAAAACCAATGATGCTTCCCATTATTGCTGTGGTGTGCATGTCTTAATGCACCACATTTGAATGCCTATAGAAACAAAACAGGGAATAAATAATAACAGAATTGTACGTTTTTGTCAACTATCCCGCTTCAAATGTGTTCAATCCTTAAAGCTAATTTGTTAAAGGCGCATAATTACATCTCCAAGACATTTACCAGTTTTAATTACTTAAAAGGTTCTGAGATATATAACTGTCGCTGGTGTTGAGTTGCTCATGAAAAGAGGAAATTGCATCGTTCATCAGGACAAAAGAAGAAAATCTTTCACTCTTTCTCTTAGTCTATATATGCGTATACCATATCAATTTGTTTACATACTTGATGTTTAAAACATTGTTCAGATATACTTGATATACTTGTACATTATATTTAATACACTTAATGTGAGAAGGACAATGAAATATTAATTTGACATTTAACTTTGGTTAGTTAACTCAAATAATTTGTTTAACGCATCATTTCTTTTTTTTCACAAAAATTAGTTGATTGATGTTTGCCATTAGCATGCATTCAAACAAATCAAATTTGTTTGAAATCAAACATCGATGACAGCAACAAAAAACAAAAAAACAGGACCCTTGTATTTGTATCATCTTATTCGATATACAATTACATGACACCTGTTTTTCTTAAGAGTTGGAACCTCAGTTAGTAAAGAGTCTAAAACGAGTATATCAGTAATAATGTCATTCTATGTACTTAGTTCACCATTGCAATTCACTGTATTGTCTGGTGCAAATGCTAGTTATGTAATATTAGGTTTATTTTGGTCTGAATATACTAACTAGATGTCCTAGGCACACATTTGAGTCAGCAAATACTATACAAGTGTTCAGTTTACTAGGTCATTGTTTGCAGCGTCAAAGCAAATACAAAACTCCATTAGCTATTTTTAACATTGGTGGTGTTCTTTCAACTCTTCCCTCTGTATTTCCCACCTAGTGATTTTCCTTAAAAAACCTTGTTATGCAGTATTATCCTGCAGGAATTATTACTCGGCGGCAACCATCTCGGAGGAAAAGAAAGTTAATTTCTCATAATGCCCTAGTTTTATGTCTATCATTATCTTCCATGAATCACAAAATACCCTCGGGCCAAACAGTTGGAGAATCCATAATTTCCAGTGGACTGGCAATTACCACTGAGCGCTCATTAAAAGAGCCAAAACCGACCAATATAACACATAAATTCTGGTTGTAGAGGCCATCTGGTGGCATTTGTCAGCTGGTGTCTACAGTATTATCTCTCTCTATCTAACCATTATTAAATTCCTTAAGAACTGTGATTTGCTGCTTCATGATGACTGACCCCACCCACAACTTAGGCTACCAAGACTAGATCATAAACGAAAGAGGACATGCAACAAAAATCAGAAGCATTAACATTGACTGACCAGCTCTCTGTGTGCTGAAGGTGATGGCGAGCCTGGTCAGCAGGTCCTCATTCTCGTAACGGTCCTCTTTGGCGATGACCCAAAAACAGTTCTCGGACATCTCCTGGGGTGAGATCTGCGCAGAAACAGAAAACAAAGAAAGAAAAAAAATGTATCATGGCCTGACATCATCATGACACTTCATGGGAGGTCAGGATGCTGGAGTTGCTAGGCAACGTGAGGCATCCAAACAGTGAGGTGGTTTATGAAAAAAGTAAAGAGGAAACCTATTCAAATATTCATACTGTGTTCTATTGCTGGTCTTTATTTTGTTCTCCTACATGTCAGTGTGTGTGACATCTGAATGCAGCCCTGGAGAGGCTCATTCTCAGTCGTCTCAATACATGAATACACAGGGCCGAGATCTCCAGTCACACATCACCACACACGGGCCACACACACACGCACGCACGCCTAAAACACCCATGAAGCACTGCACTGAGGGAGCACAAACTGGTGATCATCATTCAGGGGGAAAAAAGCAACGAAAAGAAAAAAGTAAAGGAGGAAACAAAAACAAAATAGTGAAAAATGAATGGCAAAAACAAATATTAAAGAAAAGTAGTACAGAAGAAAATAAAAAGAAAGGAGGAAACAAAATGAAATGAAAGTAGTAACAAAAGACTGAACGAGACAGAAATAAGAAAGGCAAAAGTATAACCAGAGATAGAAACAAAAACCTGCATGTAAATGGATAGCTACAGCCAATGTCATACTACTGCACTTCTGGTCATCATTTCCTCACCCTCATGTTGTTACTGTTTCTTTCTTCTGCTTGACACAAAAGAAGATATTTTAAAGAACGTTGGAAACCCGCATGACATTCCATAGTAATTATTCCCAGACTCTGAGGTCATTGGGGGCTACAGTCAACTGTTTGTTACCGGGCCCCGGAGTTCTTCATGAAATAGTAGTTCGTTGTCTGCGGGTCACAAAGAAACTTATAGAGGTTTGCATGACAGGGAAAGAGGATAAATGAAACCCCATTATTTTTGTTTTCACATTCATGTAGACAAGAAAGACTACAACCATACTCTTAATGCTGTTCTAGGGGGGGATCGTAATCTGGAAGTAGAACGAAAGCACATAGGTATCTTTAGGAGATAGAGGCCGATACAAGGTGGAATGATCATTTACATATGGAGTCTTCTTGTTGAGATCAAGACCTGAAATCGGATCACAAGAGACCACGGGCTAAGGGTACGTAGCGCGAAAGAACGGAAAAACCTCACACACTCCTGCCAAAATATCGAGCCAATAACAGCCTCTTCAAAGCTCTCCCTGTGATGACATTTACAAGAATCAAAGACGCTCAGTAACTGACTGCGACTTAAGCCTGTGAAGAGTAGCCAATGCTTAGTGGAAAGTGACTTAACTCCATCGTCCCAACCACTGTCCGGGATTAAGTTGGGCGCGGCAAATCCTGTGCTGCTACGGTTCTTCCCCTCGGGGTTGACGGCAGCAGGATGGAATGTTTCTCCCATGTGCAGGGGGGGGCCGGGCAAACAGTTTGTAAAGCAGCGCTGCCTAGTAAAACGATATAAGGGGTCGATATTTATCGACAGGTACCGCCCTTCTTGGTACGATATAAAATTGCGGTATAGTCACAGATAGCACGGTTTATAGAGTGACGCAGGGGGAACCCCAAACACAGAACACAGTGGCGAATGAGTGCTAGTGCCTGCCTGTGATGGGTAGATGTGATTTAAAATGAAAAAAAAATTGCGATCTAATTAAATAACCATTTGCCTTTAGAATGTAATAGGATGCGATCCGGGAGGGCGTAACATGGCGCCCAGAGACGCGGTGCATAAATGATGGTAATGACAAAGTTGAGTGCAGGAAAAATAATTTAATGTTTTGTTAGGTCTGCCCACGAGCGCGCCGCTGCGAAAAAAAAAAAAAAGTGCAAATTCAGGCATTCAAAGATATTAGAGAATGGATAACAGAAGCTTCAATGCCGAGAAGCTTAGGAGTAAAAACCAAAACCAAAGCCAGAAATTATATGGAAAAAATATGACTTGCTGCACCGCGTCTCCCAAAGATAATGTACCATGCAAAGTTAAAAAAAACATTTAAAAACAGTAAACTTAGGAAAACACGTAGATGAATTTGTAGGTTTTGATTTTCCTTTTCACTATGTGTCCTCATGTTTTGTTAAATCCAATCTGCATGAAGGGCGCTTCGGCTCTTTGTCATAACACTGCCTAAATACACTTATCTCTGTTTGGTGCACTAAGGAAATTGTGTTTGGGAGCAATTTCAAGCAAATGTATAATTGTATTTAGATCAGGGTTAAGTTAGACGTAAGGCGGTTTGTTGTCGTAAAATAAAAAAAACGACGGGGACAAGAATTAGAAACAATACACAGCCACAGGAGAGGGTGGGGCGGGAGGTAATCGGGCTGGGGGGGCTGACAAGGTCAATCGCTGCATTATTTTGGCTCAGTGCGACCCTCCCGTGGCCGTCCGGAGAACCAGGCCAGCAAAGTTTCATTAAGACTCCATTTAAAAATCTGCGAATAAAGCATTAGAATTAGGAATAGTTTTTTAATTGTTTATTGTTGTTTAATTGCCAGTTCAAACAACAACTCTGTTGTTGTCAATCCAATAATTGTGCTTATTAACAAATATCCGGTGTATAAATTGGAACACCAAAGAGCTCTCTATGCCCTTATTATTTTTAAAAATGTTATACAAAATAGTAATCATTATCGATACCGGAATATAGTGACCACTTATAGGTGGTGATTAATTTTTTAGCTATATCGCCCAGCCCTAACCAGTTGTCTTGTCTTTGGCTTCCTGAGCTGCAAAGCTCTTGTTAATGAATATTAAAAGTCTTCGGTCAAGAGCCATGAATATTGTATGGCGTCAGTTTCTCAAGCAGCTGTTCAAAAAAAGCGTATTTGTGTCCTCCTAATGGCTAATTACAAACAGGTTTTGGATGAAATGTAGCATATGGTGGGTTCTTTAAAAACATCTGTATGATGGTGGCAAAAAGGACAGAGATTAAATATTAATCTTAATGTTATAAACTAACACAACTCGAAAGACATCGTCTTGCAACATCTGCCGAGAAACCAGAGCAGCCAGTCATACAGTAAAGTGTGATCCTTCACAACAGAGCAACATTTGCTTCAATGACGCTTGGCAGGAAAGTTTTCTTCGGTTACTTCACAAACATCTGTCCTTTTATGCTACTGTCGCCACCACATTTGAGCACCACAGGAGGATTCTGTCCCGTAAGGGTTTAAGTGAAGTTAAAGACTAAAGAAAAGTTATTTACGGTACAGAAAATGTTACCTTGGACCAATTGAGGCGCTTAATGGAAGTCTCTGGCTTGAATTCCTTCTTGGGTTTGAGACCGAAAGGCAGTATGAGTTGGATTGTGGAGGATGTCAGCACGCCCAGCCCCAGAGGAGGAGGAGGAGGTGGAGGCATCCCGGGCATGGAGGCACAGCCTGGTGGAAGTGGTGGAGGTGGCGGAGCTGGAGCTCCAGGAACAGGTGGAGGAAGAGGTGGGGCAGGGGGACATAAGGAAGAGGCAGTTGAAGACAAGGCCGGTACAGACTGCACTGACGTTAACACCACTGGAACTGCTCCGAACTATGAAAACAAGAGACAAAAAGGAACAAACAGCAGATACATGCTCCATATTAATTCAGTTCTTGTTTCTAAAATGACTTTAAAACAAATGCTACTGTTCAAAAACTTGGGCTAGTAAGATTTGCTTTTTTGAAATATTGTTACAACTTAAAATAACAGTTTTCTATTTCATTATTTTAAAATGTAAATTTAATTCCCTGGATGCAACCTAATTTAGGCACCCAGTATTCGCATTCTTCAGTGCACATTTATCCAACTATTTTTCAACCCAATATTTTGGAATAAACAGATTTGTTTTTGCCAGCAGTGGTCACCACCACTTTTTCAAGCCCAAATCCTTACCTCTGCCTTTATGACGAAAAGAATCTACCTATTGGTGATGATTGAAAAAGATGTACTTCCAATTTAGCCGTTTATTTATTCATTTTACTTAGTGCTGCACCGATCTGTTATTCATTGGTATTCAGTTTAATTTTTATTTATTTTTTAAAGGACATTTATTTATGGTCATTCTATGCTCTAATACAAGCACACCGGCTTAAAATAACTCAGCGATTCACGTTTCTTGGTTACCGCTGTAACAAGCGCGCTGCAACTTAAAAATACCACTTATAGAGAGGCAAGAGGAGAAGAAACTGCCCATTGCTATTCAACTTTTTCCCTTCAGTGATGACATTCATATACACCCCCCTCACCCCAGTCGTATTTAATCTTTTTTTCTTGCTGTTTTCCATGAACGTGACTGCATATTTTTTTCTTTACACTTGCTCGTGCCTCCCGAAAATAACAGAAAATAAGTACCAAAAAATCCAGTAAAAAGAATGGAGAAGGTATTCTTTTTTGTACTTATTTTTTCTGATGTATCGAGCTACTGGAAACAGTGATAAAGATCACCTCCGTAGTGGAGTCGTGCTCCATAGGGTTTGCACCCTAACTGTTTTACAGATAACTAAAAGTTCAAAAGAACAGCCTTTATTTGATAATAAAAACATATTTGTGTAAAATTTATAACCGTCTTTAAATCATTTTAATCAGCCGTCTGCAGTTTTGCGGAAGAAAAGTTTTGTTTTTGTTTTTAAATTTACTGAACCCACACCTTTGACCGTATTTGATAACACCTTCACAATCAGGTTCAGCTCAGTTTAAGACTTACTTCATTGTAGTATAGTGAACTAACAATGAACACTATTGTATTAACACAGGAATTCATGCAATTGTAGTTTTAAAATTACATTAACACTAAAAGATAAAATACATAAAAAAACATTGTTCATGGTTTAATTCATGTACCTAAAATGTATGTTAATAAATGTCCCTGAACCTCTACCCATTTGCCATAATAATGATGAAAAAAAATAAAAAAATTAAATTAACCACACTGTTAGGAAACGTGAAAGGGAAACGAAAGGAAAGCATAGGGGAACCAATTAAACAAAAAGGTCAAGATGACAATTAATTCAATAAAAGGAGCTTGGGAGTGATTTGTGCTAATATTTTAAGCCCCTGTGCTAACAATCGAGAAACCTATCTATTTATTGCTTCTAAAACAGTTTGAAATCCTGCTGTGGGCCCATAGCATTGCACTTTCTGCGTGTCACGGTGCATAGCAGTGGTGCAGTATCAGGGTACAGTAGAAATCGAAGTTTCCAGGTCTGATCGCTGTAAGGATCCTACACCATTGCATCAGTTGATCAAGTCCTTAAACCCTATGCAAGCTTCCAGATCAGAAAGCAAATGAAATAAAAGAGCCTAGTAGTATTAGGGGTTACATTTGTGTGAGAGCAGAGACTCCGTACCTGCCGTTCCAGATTTACCGCAGGCAGATAGAAGTATCAAAGCTTATACGACATCCCCTTTTCTCCCCTCCAAAAACACCTCTACCGCACCGATCAAACCTCCATCAACATTTAAAGAAACAGTATAACATTAATCTGGTGTTATTCACACTATTCATACCGTGACTGGCACACAGCTACAAGAGTATTGGGGGGTGTGTGAGGGATGGTGGATTATATGAACAAGTAGGTGTCTCTAATTCCACCAACAGCGGCATGCCAGCCATCGGTCGATAGGTTCAAGGCTAAGAGTCAGCTGCACGGAGAATTGTGAGATCGACTGGTGATTTACTTATTGCGTTGCTGCAAACTCATCGCACCCCAAAAGATGGATCAGCCTTAACTCCTGCACTCCAAACTTTCCTTCGCTCATTGGCCACATTATTTAAGAATTGATCTGCTCTAGCGACGATAGCCCGGTGAGCCAAAACAATTGAGCAAACAACTGTTCAGTTGAGAATGTCCCTATTTGTCATGTCACGTGAGGGTAATTGGGATCCCCTTAAAAAAAAAAAGGAAAAAACAACAACGAAGAGTCTTGAGTCTGAGGACAGAGTGGAGAAGAGGGGTAAAGACATAAAGCAATGTGAGCCAGAAAGTAAGGAAAACACAGAGAAACTTCCATGTGCAGTAGTGTCACAGCTTTCATTGTAATAGAGCAGGTTAATTTAATTTATATATAAAGTCCAATAATATACAACTATTACCATTAAATGACTGATATTATAAATCAATGTTACAGTGTTAAAAAGATAAACACTAAAAACTCTGATATGTGGTTGCAAAGGAAGAACGCACTTCAAGATTTTTTGCCATTATCTATTGTTATCCTTTTACATTTGTGTGAAATGCTGCTCTAATAATCTTAAAATATGCAGAAGAAATTAAATATTCAGAATTGGCTCATAAAAACCAAATAGACTTATACTTTACTAATTCAGTGCCAATACTTATAAATACATTATAATAACAAAATCATTTCACACAAAAACTATAATATAATATTATACTGTATAAACTATATATGTGAACCGGGTCTTCAGAAAGCAGAAATCTAGAAAAGCTTCTGGTCCAGATGGTGTTTCACCTGCCTGTCTTGAAGTCTGTGCTGACCAACTGGCCCCCACCTTTACACAGATCTTCAACGAGATCACTGGAGCTGTGTGAAGTTCCCACCTGCTTCAAACGCTCCACCATCATCACCATTCCAAAGAAACCCAAAATCACAGGACTAAATGACTACAGACCTGTAGCTCTAACATCTGTGGTCTGAGTATTGAAGGATCTATCCTGTACTACCTGAAGGACATTTACAATGTACCCTTTCTGGCGAACGTGCCTGCTTAAAACTACAGAAGAGGTTACAGAGCTTAGCTTTCTGGTGCATTATAAAACCTGAGCTGAACCCACAAAACCGCTCAAACAGTGGAGTGAATTGGACTTCAGGAGTAAACCCCCTGCACTCCCCCCACTCACCATAGGAACACTTCCTGGGCACCACCCTCTCTCAGACCTGAAGTGGGAGATTCACATTACTATTGTGAAAAAGGCACAAGAGAGGCTGTATTTCCTTTGCCAGCTGGGAAGTTCAACCTGCCACAGAGCTGCTGAAACATTTTCCTATCGGCCATCATGAGTCCTGTGAGTCTGTCCTGTGTACTCCCTACAATCATACCACCCAGAGACTAGTCCCTGGTTTGAATCAGCTCCAAATCAGACAATCAAGAGACTACACGGACCTCAGGACTGGCTGAGAGGATTATTGGGTTCCCCCTGCCCACCTCCAAAATCGTTTACACTTCCAGAGGAAGGAAATGGCTAAGAAATCACTCTGACTAGAGGTCTCTTGGCCTAAATCTGTAACCGAGCCCAAATCGACCGAATCACCCAATCACCCCATTAAATTAGACCCCGAGTCCGACGCTTTTAATGTCGAACCCGACTGGACTCGAACGTAAACGGCATTGATGTGTGTACAGCCTGCAGCCCCGCAGCCAGTCAGGAAAACCCCGGTGTCCTGCTGATTGATTTGGCCGCTTCTCCATTACTTTGATTTATTTAACATTTATTCATTTTATTATTAGGCTACTTTATATTAGTGCCTGCCTGATGGATACAAGTTATTTCTGAGCTCAGCTTTCAATTGTGACCAGTGGATTTGAAAAAAAAAAATTTATTTTATCGATAGCCTAATAATTCATGGATTCGCTAGTGTTGAATGCAACCTGATCTCCGGCGAAAGGCTTCTGCACACAAAAAAGAAAAGCCCTGCATGAACACGCAGCATAATGAAGCTAGTGGATTTTCCTGATGGATCTCATATCTATAAGATGATGTCTGTGTGCGAGGATTACGAACGTATGCTCATTTTCTATGTGCGTTCCTCTCTTAACATGAAAGTGAAAGTAACCTACACATTCGTGATAGTTTAAAATAATTTGGGTCTAATCTGGTCCATTTGAAAAAAGCATGTTTATTTTAAATTACCAGAGGCCGTTAATACCGAACCCGACCCGTGTCCGAAGCACTCGTAGAAATTTTTGACCCGAACCCGCTCGGGTCGGACCTCGGGTTTTCGGATCCAAGCGGACCCGAAACCTACACTGGACCCCGCTCACAGGGACCCGTTCCCCTCTCTTTCCAAACTGCTGCCTGTTACCCACGGCGCTACAGCTCACCGACCACCATAACAGCCAGCTAGACAGATTTTTCCGAGGCCTTATCCAGCCAACATTAGAATTTTCCAACTACACACTGTCCATCAAACTGAAACTGACCTTAGCATAGTATCTGGAAACTGTATACTGGTACCTACATAAACGGTACACTTGTAAATAACATATCTGTACATTGATTTAAACCATTATATTTTTTTCTATAGATTTCTATTTATACATATAGTGCATTATTTAGTTTTCTGTTTTTCTTGATTAGTGGTATTTTCAGCTTTACTGTGTTATTCCTTTGTATGTCTGCACTATCATGTATGTTTGCACTATGTGTGTACTTTCTTCTGCACTGGAAGCTCTTGTTGCCAAGTCAAATTTCTTGTGTGTGTAAACATAATTGGTAATAAAGCTCCTTCTGATTCTGATTCTAAGCCCATCTTTAAGGCAAGTACCAGATATAGGTGTAATATCATAAAATATTTGAGCAAAGAACATTATCAAATATTCTAACATTATCATTGACTTCAGTTTAGGTGCTTTCAAAACAACTCCCGTTATAATCAATGAAGCTATCTACACTGTGAAATAATCTTACTTACATCATATATACATCTGCACTTTGTTGTTTTATGATGAGAGAACTCGCGAGTGCAGAATTCAGTCTGCGAGTTTGCACTGATCAAAACTCCAGCGTTTTCTCTGATTTGTCACTGCAGTTCAGAGCTTCAACAATTTGTGTGGCGATTGTTTTCTACCAACACATGCTGCAAAACTCATACAAAGAAATATGACCCGAAGTAAGATCTAAATGTAATTCCGCAAACGGACACGTTCATTTCATTTTCAATTTCTTCATGACAACCATAATTTATTTGAACTGTGCAAGGGCAGTCGAGTGATGTCCTTTACTCTATGGGACCTATTCATTCTACTAAATATAATGAACTGAATAACAGGCTAGTAGGTAAAAAAACACATTTAAGGCTAAATTATTCAGTGCATCTTGGACTTGTAGAATCTGGCAGGTTTGATTAGAATGTTATCATCCAGTAAGTGTCTAGAAGTCATCCTGGCTGGTATAGCTGTATTTAACGACTTTTGAGGTCCACACTGATTCCTTTGCTCCGCTAACCCAGTCGTCATCAGCTGAAAAAACCCTTCTCTGTTTGTTGGCTAGCTAGAACATGATGGCGGTGCAAATGGATTTTTAAACACTAATCACATTTTAGCTTTTTTTTATTGAAACACCGTGCACTGATTACTTCTAGCAGGACGCAGGAAAAAGCTCCCAATTTAATTGAAATAATTACTTATACTGGTCAGCCTTCTTTGGTGTCGTGATCTTCAATTCTCATAATTTTATGTCAACTAACCAAACAGTCAGTCTCGAACACCGAAACAAAGCATTATCAGAAAGAAAAATAATTAAACACAGAGAATCCAGAAAGGGAGACCGAAATAAAACAGTGAGAATAGAAAGAAAGGAATCCCAGCAGCAATGCCATCAAAAACAGTGACAGAAGTGGTCAAAATAAAGAAGAAAAGAAGCATAGGTACCTGGTTTCTATAGGACTGAATTTCAGCTTCCAGCTCATTGATCTTCTCCTCCTTCTTCAACAACTGGGCTTGAGCTTCCTGTCTGCCCAGGAACTCCTCATCAAGCTGGAGAGCAAAACCATATCAACAGAGATGACCAAAAAAAAAAAAAAAAACATCCTAATATTTTTACTGATGTTTTGAACACTGGTCCAATGTGATCTTCTGTTAGTATTATGTACTAAGGCTGAGCACTAATTACTGAAATAAAAAGATAATTGCACTAGTATGAAACAAATACAAATCATAAATTCAATTAAGCAGGGTTTCTGCAGGATTTTTAAGCTCAAATTTAAGACTTTTTTTAAGACCTGAACAAATAAAACTAATACCATATGAGCAGGGTAGGGCAACGTCTATAGTACCATATTAAACTGTAAAATGACTGTAAAAAGCATGATTTACAGTTTAGAACAGTCTTGTCACAAAAACAGTTTGAATAAAAATGATACACTAACAAACCCTTGTCACCTTCAACCCTTTTTAATAAAATGGATGAGTCAAAAGTATTATTATATTGATTTAAACAATTATCATCAATAAATTAGGACCGCATTTCTACTAGGACCCTAATTTTTTGTGACAGCGCCATCAGCCAATTCTATTCCAACAGAGGAGACCCGATTCAAACATCAAACAAACAGATGCAAAGACTAGATACATGAAAACTATTCATTTTTTATGGTTACCAAGGGCATTAGTTTGTAATGAGCATGAATTGAATGCTACGTGAATTCTGGTTGATCGAGGGGTGTCAAACACCTCCATTTAGCCTTAAGAGGGTCAAAACAGTTCACTGTCTGCAATATGATGGTTTGTAAGTCGCATAGATAATTGGTATCAAATTATTTTTACATTTATTAAGGTACTAATAAACACACTATTTGTGCCGGGGCATTTTGTTATTACGTGTAGGGTAAACTAGCACTTTGTTAAGTAGGTGTTTACCCAGCAATAAACGTGAAGGTGCTGGCGGCAAATTACCAAGTCTCGCAAAGACAGTCTTTCTTCTAATTTTAAAACCTAACAACATAATACCGTATATATACATACATCTATATATAATACAACAGTATACTATATATATATAGGGGCTAAAGCCCGATTAATATCGAAGTAATCCAAAGGCGATATCAATCACCGCGATTATGCAGAAGCTGCGAAAATTGTCCTGCGTATCTTTCATTGAAGCACGGTTCTGTGATCAGCAGTCCGAAGGTCTCCATCTCCATCCGAAGTTCAGAAGGCGCTCTCGTGCTGAAACGGCAAATACGCCTCGTAGAAGAACTCCAGGAAATGACAATAGCGGTTGCTGAATAAACAGAAGACTTAACTGGAAGCTTTCACTGTGATACACCATCCACATACTAAAACACACACTTAACCAGCCATCGTGTAATGGGTACTAGACTGTGTTCTGCTTATTGTTATACAGTATACATAATCTAGCATGCAATCGCATAGTGCCCTTTAGAGAAAGCTCTTAAAATAATAAACAAGTTCTTAAAATCACATGGGATCATTCTCTGCCATCGCTAGCCGCGGTTCGGAATGGCCAGAAATATCACCGTTTTAGCCGGTAATGGCAGTCAACAAATATGCTCATGTTTAATTAATGAAATCATAGCCTTTTGAAGTATAATAGTCACATTAAGCCATATCAAATTTAAGACCAAATTTAAGACTGAAATCATAACTAAGACTTTCTTGTACAATTTAAGACATTTTATGGCCTTAAATTTGATACAACTAAATATAAGACTTTTAAAGATCCCTTACTCGACCAAAAGAACCCTGAGTAAGGGTCTAATGAAAAACGTACCAACCAGTCGCATTTAAAATGGCGGACACATTTCACACGACACATCTTTAGTGCCCCAAAATGAACCTATGATCAACAATAGTTATTACTTCATAACATGGAACCAACAAAACACTACAAATAACATCCCTAAACTTGTATTGCACAAAACAAGCTTCACAAAAAAAAAGGTAGTCCCTAAATAGGTGATTAAAATTTGCATATGCATCAGAAGCCTTCTTAAAATGTCTGACTGGAAACGTCAATTTACTGCCCACAACCAGGTCGGACACTGGCAAAAAATAGTTGCATCATAATGCACTGTTGCTAACAGCCCCTCTGAGAATATTTGTCAAAGTAAGAAAACCAAAGGATCAACGTTGGTATACTAATCGACAGTGGCGTTTTAGGGGCAAGTTACTCTGAGAATGTAATCAAATTACTGATTACTCCTTCTAAAAAGTAATCACGTCTCACATTTACATTTGGTCCCATTATAGCAGAGTGCTTATTATCCAAAGCACTTACAATAAGTACAAAAAAGCAGTCAACTAACACAAGAGAAACAATATACAGTTGCAAATGACAGGGTCTCGGTTAGCCTAACTCAGTAACATGTAGCAAGGTTTATATAGGTATATTATTATGCTATATATATATATATAAAACATATATACAGTTGGTGTGAAAAGTGTTGGCCCCTTCCTGATTTCATATTTTTTTGAATGTTTGTCACACTTTAATATTTCAGATAGTCAAACAAATTTAAATATTAGTCAAATATAATGGCAAGGTACATACAAATTACATTTTAAATGATATAGGTCCATTTATTACGGGACAAAAGCATTGATCCCAAACCTCCTTTATCCTGTAAATATGAAAGAACTGAATGTAAGCACATTATTATTTAGAAAGCTTACTATAATTTCTCTAGCCACACCCAGGCCTGTTTACTGCCAAACCTGTTGAATCAAGAAATCACTTAAATCGAACCTGTCTGACAAAGTGAAGCATGATTAAAGAGCAACACATCATGCCGCGAAATTCAAGAACAGATGAGAATCAAAAAAGTTGACATGTATCAGTCTGGAAACTCCGATTAAGAAGCCCATCTATACATAAGGCGTTACTGTACAGAAGTCCAGCGACCACTGGTCCAGATGCTTAATCCACGGAGGGCAGGTGTAATAAACTTGGAACATGGGAACCTTCCCAGGAGTTGGCCGGCCAACCCAAAATTACTCAGAGCACACGACAAACTCCCTCCAAGAGGTCTAAACGAACCCAGAACTCGTTAGACAAATCTGGCGTAAAACCACACAGCATTTCATAAAAAGAACATCAAACATGGTGGTTGTAGTGTGATGATCTGGGGCTGCTTTGCAGCGTCAGGACCTGGACGACTTCCATAATTGATGGAACCATGAATTCTGCACTCTATAAGAAAATCCTGAAGGAGAATGTCCGTCAATCAGTTTGTGACCTCAAGCTCAAGCGCACTGGGTTTATGTAGCAGGACAATGATCCCAAACACAGCAGCAAGTCCACCTCTGAATGGTTCAAGAAAAACAAAATGAAAGTTTTGGAGTGGCCAAGTCAATGTCCGGACTTAAATCCGATTGAAATGCTTAAACAGTCCATTCATGCTCAAAAAACCCTCCAATGTGGCTGAATTAAAAAAAATCTGCAAAGAAGAGTGGGCCAAAATTACTCCACAGCGATGTGAAAGACTCATTGCCAGTTATATCGCAAACACTTGATTGCAGTTGTAGAAGCAAAGCGTGGCACAACCAGTTATTAGATTTAGGGTGCATTACTTTTTCACGTAGGGCCAGGTAGGTTTGTACAGCTTTTTTCCCTTAATAAATGAATTTATCATTTAAAAACTGCATTTTGTATTTCTTTTGTATTTTCTTTGTGTAATATTAAAATTTGTTTTATGATCTGAATCTTTTCAGTGTGACAAATATTTAAAAAAATTAAAAAACAGGAAGGTGTTCCACACTTTTTCACACCACTGTCTATCTATTATATATATATATATATAATATATATATATATATATTATACACACACACAAAAAGAAAAACAAGTAGATAGAATATAAAAAATAGAAAGCTAGTTTTTGTTTTTTGGGGTTTTTTTTAATAATAATAAAAAAATCAAAAGAAAAAATAGATAAAGTAAATTAAAATCGAATATAAAGTGTTACTGTTCTGATTCGTTTCAAAGTAATTGGTTCATTCTAGTTTTAACGTGTAACGAATCATCCACTGAAGGTGAGCGTAAGTGAGAACCCAAGTGCAGTTTATTTACAGGTGATATCCAAACATCCAAACAATAATCCAAACTTGACTTGCGCGTAGCATGAGCCATACTGGACATAACCGGACTAGACTCACCAACAGCGGGTTAAATACATTCAATACACGACGAGGTCACAATGGGAACATGAAGCTACTTATAGGAAACAAGAGGGTCACATGACATGAACAATCCAATGGGAAACAAGACACATGACCTGGACAAACAATCAGAACATGGCACAATGAACAGGGGAACCAATGGCATGAATACATGAGGGCAAAGGAAGCATGACACAAACAGGGACCATAAAACAATAACAAAATAAAAGACATGGAAAACATGAAAAACAAAACACCACACAATTACATATCCCCCCCTCTTAAGGGTCGCTCCTGTGCCTAGATGTAAATCCCCCAACCAACACAACGTCCATGAGGGTGGAGGACTGAGGTGGTCCAGTGGGCGGGATTGAGGGCCAGCCCGTGAGAGGACCCGTCCAATAGAGGGGCCCATTTAAGAGTTTGGGTCCATGGGGGCAGTCAAACAGGAGCCTGCGTTGCACGCAGATCGGGGGGCCATGGCATGAGCAGCAGATCGGGAGCCCATGGCGGAGATGCAGATCGGTGAGCATGGTGAGTAAGGCAGCCTGCGGTGCATGCAGAGGCAGGCGCCGTGGGATGAGTCCAGCAGGACAAGCCTGCGGTGCAGAGACATGGACAACCCACTTGCCTGTGACCGAACAAGTCAGAGAGTTCTCTTGACTGCTGCTCCTTGGCTGTGAAAGACAGACAGTGAAGTTCCTGACGGCCTCCAATGGCCGGACATTGTAGATGTGGGAGTTCATTGAACGTCCTCCCCTTGGCCGTGAAATGGGCAGCAGTGAGTTCAGGTGAACGGCCATCCGTGCCGTGGCAGGGAAAAACAAGGGGGGGGGGGGGGGGGCAGACAGTGAGTTCCAGAACGGGCTCGCAATAGGGGGGGAGTCGTAACCGGGGGGGCAGACAGTGAGTTCAGGACGGCCCTCCATGGCTGTATAGGCAGGCAGTGATTGTGATGGCCCTCCTTGTCCATGGCAGGACAGACGTGAGTTTCGTGAACGGCCCTCTTTGGCTGTGGTAGGACAGACGTGATTCGCAAGCGGACGCCCACCAAAGGAAGGGACACCTCAAGAGCGGGTCTGCAGGGGGGAGCGGATTCCGAAACACCTCTGATTTTCTGCAGCGGAAGCTACAACTTTTGGAGGCACAGGAAAGGCCCTTGGAGCTGACTCGTGGATAGGAGAGGGCTCTGGAGCGGACTCGTGGACAGGAGACGCCTCTGTAGCGGACTCGTGGACAGGAGAGGCCTCAAGAGCAGACTCGTGGACAGGAGAGTCCTCTGGAGCGCTGACGCGGGAGTGCGTGTGGCGCCCACACGCTCAGGGAGGGCGACTGCATTATAGGAAGGGCAGCAGAGTGGTGGCAATGACGCTCTAAGACAATCGTGCTTGAAAATTCTAGGTGTACTAATCTGTGTAAGATGAGATAGTCGTGACGTGATAGGCTCAGCATTGTGGCCATACTGCCGGGACTCTCCGTGGCGGCACATGGCTTGGCCGGGACTCGACCAGGTGACCGCATGGGTTAGCAAGGCTGGTGGCCGTGAGCTGGCCCTGGGGTAGCAGACATGTTGTTATCAGACTCTGGCTTGGCAGACATAGAAATTTGAACAGGTTCTGGGACTTGGTAATATGACCATGGTGTTAAACTTTGCACTTCTCTGGCCTTGTGTGAGCAGGTTAATCGGAATAGCAGAGGCAGGGCATTAGCAGCTCGTACGTATGCAGGCATGCATGAGTGCTAGGCTTGTGGCTTGCATGCCATGACAGTATACAGAAATTTTGGGGAAGTTGCATAGTTCCTCCATGACACCCACTTGAAAGCGATCCACTCACATGAGCAGAGCAAAGTCTATTGCATTTTTCAGTGACCAGTGAAACGTTAACCCCCCATTAAGCTGGTAGCAAAATGGAGATCCCATATCGACCCGCATCACCTAAATAGGGTGTCATTAAGTCCACACATCGTTAAATCCACTGTTGAGACAGTTCACAAAAAAGCCTCCCATAGTCCTCAATAGGCCGGATCCACCTTGACGATAGGCAGAGGACGGCGTGAAACTGCTGGTCATCTTTAGTGGTCGTGTAGTCTGCAACGAATCACTCCCCTGAAGGCAAGCGTAAGTGAGAACAAGTGCAGTTTATTTACAGTGATATCCAAGCATTCAAACAAGAAACACAGACTAAACTTGACTTGACTTGAACAGACTTAGCATGAGCAGACTTGACATAAACGGACTAGACTCACCAACAGCGGGTTAAATACATTCAATACACGACGAGGGCACAATGGGAACATGAAGCTACTTATAGGAAACAAGAGGGTCACATGACAAGAACAAACCAATGGGAAACAAGACACATGACTGAGACAACCAATCATAACATGACACAATGAACAGGGGAACCAATGGCATGAAAACATGAGGGCAAGGGAAGCATGACAAAAACAGGGACCATGAAACAATTACAAAACAAAAGACATGGAAAACATGAACATGAAACACAACCCACATTAACTTACGTTACTTTTTTCTCCATGAATTTTATGAAATCCCAGCATACACGCTCCTGATAAGTATTTGTTATTAAAGCATCAACTTTCACAGAACACTGTTATTTTTAACTAAAGCAAGCGGCTGCTGCGTGCATGGTTCGGCATGGCAGAATGCCAGCAAAGAACGCTGCATTTATAATCTCTAAAAGACATTTCAGTTCATCGCAATCTCACAAATCTGTTATAACACAATATAGGCAGTAATGAAATCTTTCATAATTATCCTCAATTCGTGGTTTATATGAGAGTATTCGTGAGCACGCAATTTCAGCACTGATTGCTCAACGCTGCAAACGCGTGGCCTAAATAGAAACTCTGCATACGCTTTCACCTGTTAATCGTTTATATTTTATATTAGTTCATGTTGCTTTTGTGCAAAAGATGAATAATTTATTTGTTTTAGATATTTTATGTTTAGATATTTCTATTTTGCGGGAGTCCCGTGAATCCACTGGCACTCGACAGTGCGTGTGCTACATCCTTTTTACAATCTCCAGATTATAAAACAATGCATTCTGTCAGCAATGTAACACGCCAGTAACGTATAGAGACCTATGCTTGTAACTATACTCTAATTACTATTTTGAAAATTATAACGCGCTAAATTACTCCGTTACTAAAAAAGTAATCAATTTACAGTAACGCGTTACCAAGTAATGCATTACTGCCCAACACTGCTAATCGACCATCCTAGCCCAACAATTTCATTCAAGTTCATTTCCTAGATGTAAAACCATAAAAAGTGTTTTTTGCTAGTTTTAAAAGTGAACTAGCCATCTGGAGATGTAGTTTAAGAGCTGTGGTTTGGCATCTATAGATCTGTTGCCCTCAACCACGTACATTTCGGCCCACAATTATAAAGGAACACTCCCAACAATCAATTCAGGGGCCTTTTTTAATCTCAGAATACTGTTAATTACAAATGGCTGTTTGAACGATTTCAAGTAATTTTGCCTTAATTAAAGAAAGCTAAATGGTGTGGTCGTGAATGGTCTTCAAAGGCCACATACTTCATTAGGGGAGCCAGAGTGAGAAGAAAGAAACACAAAACAAGTGAGGGGTGGAAGATAAAGAGGAGGAAAAGAAAGGGCACTTGCCTTTTGAGCTAACTCTGAGGCCCTCTGTTCAAACTCCTCAGCCCTGGCTTTATCCACACACACCTCTGTGGAGAAACCATGGAGAGATTAACCATTTAAATTCAAAGTAAACAAACCAAATAAATTCAAAGATAAAAGCATACACACCTAACAGGTGGCTGAAGTCCACATCCAAACGTTTGCGGTAGGCAAAGTCAGGATCTGTGCCGCTACGATGAAGGACGATTTGAGACACACACTCCTCTATGATCTTAAAATACTGAGGCCTAGAGGACAGAGAACAAGAGAGAATACGAGGGAGTGATGAGGGAAGAAAAATCAATGCATTGTATTATCTTTTTGGGAATACGGTACCACTGACTCTGGCACAAAATGAGAAAAATTGTTAAATTAACTCTAAATCCTCTGACAGTAGCAATACTGGCTTATACAAGCCCTTAACTAGTGTAATGAAAATGACTGAGTCCTTTAAATCTGCTATGCTGCTCGACACTCACATAAAACCGAAAGAGAGATATAAAACGGAAAGGGATTTGGAGAGAGACATAACAAAACTGAGAAGGGATGACGTATGAGATATGGTAGAGTGAGCTCATTAAAACTGCAGTCAGGCAATAGATGTGCCCAACTCCACACCTGGAGTTTTGCGTTTCTATCCCTGTTATGATAATGCAAGCTCATCACTTTCATAGTTATATATTTGAATTAAAAAACACAAGTAATATTTGTTTGTATATTATAAACTGGGCTGACATGTTTAATAACTCTAGCCTTTGTGACGGAATACAAGTTAATATAATAAGTCAATAAAAAAGTTAAATTAGCAGAGCTTTGGAGGGGAAAGTGGAAATAATTTGAATCAATTAGACTGAGGTGATGCTCTTTGATCTGAGGTGATCACTCTGACCTTTCACAGGCATCATTTCTCAAGGCACTGTGAAGCTGATGCCCAAAATAAACCATAATATGTCTAAAATTAAAATCGGTCTCAGTATTCTAGTGCTAATAATCATGTTCACTAATTGATATATTTGACTACGGCACAAATAAAGTACCCAAATCAACCACATAGAGAAATATCAAATATGCTTTACATAAATTAGGATTATAAAAATCAGGTGACCATATTTTCAGTTTTAGAGTGAGTCGGCATTAAGGGCACATGAATCAACATTTCCTGACCATAAAAAGAAAAAAAGTGTGTAGTCATGGTACACTCTTTTCCATAACGACTCAGAAAGAGCTAAATGATCACTCTTTGACTTGAATACCACACCAACTGGCATATGAATGTGCATATTAATGAAGTAGGTATACATTGCCTATCTGCAGTGGCTTTTAAAAACCGAGTAATATAGATCCTGTGTTCTACATATTAGGAGCCTGCCTTTTGATCAAGACCAGGTTTAACACACCCCCAGCTGTGAGCTCAAAGACATGAAAACTCTCTTTGAGCAGACGCCACAGATGAAAAGAGAGAGCAAGGAAGAGAGAGGGTATATAGGGAACGGGAAGAGTAATGTGGGCATGTGAGATGAGAGGAAGATGAAAGCAGGTCCATTCTCTTTGGCGGACACTGTCATTGGATGGTTTGGGGGGGAATAGACCAGCAGGGCGTTTGGACTGCCTGTGTAGAATAAATAGCATTCATGGACAAAGTTTAGAAAGAAATGTTCATGAGGTGAGAAGAGCTTACTGGGACGACTGGGGCCGTTTAATAAAAACTGACCAATTTACCATCAGGACTCGAGGAGTAGACATAGCCAAGTTATGTTTAGTTGGTCAGAGCAGAATTTATATTCAGTAAAGAACGCTTTGGGATACTAATATTTTCAGGATTAGCTGCAGCCAGGTCTTCCCTCCAGATCTCTACATAATAAACTACAATTTTAATAATTTGTTCATGCTGATGAATACAAATCTACCTGAATTATTGCAAAATACATAAAATTGTATATGTATACAAATTAATACAATTCTATTTTAATTTATAAATATTGCATAACATTTTACACACATACATATGATAGACAGACATTCAGATAAATAGATAGAAAGAACAAAGGATAGATAAAAAAATATATAACGAAGAACACGGATAGATGTAACGATTGAAAGATTGATAGAGCAACAGAACGATTAAACGATCAGTATAGGGAATGACAGAGTGAACGAACAATCAATAGAGTAAAAGATAGATAGAAGATATTGCAGAAGATATAGAGATATATATAGACAGATATCTCTTTAAGCAGAACGGGCACTTCTTTTCTCCTGTACCGGTGCTCAGCAGATGGTCTCTATCTTTACACCTCTATTTCCCTTTGCACTTCTCTCTTCTGTCAAAGCTGTTATTCTTAACACAATACAGCTCACTGGCTAAAGAGCTTGAAAAGCTGTTCTCCAACACAAAACACACCCGAGTCATTAGTGAGACCTTAATGCCGTGAGATATGTGCCATTGCATCACTGGCACTAAATTAGTCCGAAATTAATAAAACCCTCAGACTAGGTTTGAAAGGGAGGAGAGGCGGCATTTTCATGAAAATTCATGAATACAAGATGAACGTAACGTGACTTGTAAGGGCCTGAGTTTATTTTCCTTTAGGTTTATGAAAAGTCCTTGTGTGTATAATACCATTCAAAAGTTCAAACACACCTACTCATTCTTTAAAATCATTTGAAAATGCATACATTAGTAATAATAAATGCAAAACGAACAAACTGAAACAGAAGCATGGGAATGCCGTAGTAGTAGTAATTAAATAAAATGTTTAACTAGTCAAAAAGATTTTAAGTAGCGGCCCTCTGTCTACATTACATGCCCACTTGTTGGGTGCTTTTTTTATTCACTCTTAGGTCAACTTTAAAATAAAATAAAATAACCCTTACTGTGTGAAATAGTCATTCCTGACCAGAAGCAGGTGCTGTAGTATGGAAAGAAAATGGCTCTCAGTGCTTGTGTCCTTCACAGAGGAGTATAACACATTAAAGACATCTCCAATATCAGTACGCACTGTGTTAAGGAGCAAACACTGCAACTGGCAAAATAAAAGCAAAAAATGGAAACATACAAAAGAAGAGAGTGTACACACTCTTTATACATGCAGTGTAGACACAAAGACAGAGCAAAGAATTACTGACTAGCCTTGTCACAGCATGAGACTTGTGAAACATTGCTAATGAAAGCAAATGATTCAAGATGATTTATAGTTATGATTAAATCTAAGAAAACAGCATCAATACAGTCAGTGCATTGTTTTTGAAGATATTATTACAGTCTGCATATGACCAACATATTATTGTTGGAGTTGTTGGAGGTCCTCTAAGGATTAAAGAATGAGTGGGTGAAAAAAAAGAGAAGACGACACAAGGGAGGGAGAGTTTTCTGAGGAGCGTTTAAGTGTGGACAGAATATCAAATTAAATTGCATGCATCTCAGCATCAGAAGGATATTCTAGTTCACTCCTGATGTCCTCCAGGCGATGGGAGAACTCAATCATGTCCTCCTCCTTGTGCTCCTCGAAGACCTTCAGCTGGATATCCAGAGCATCATTTTTTACAGCGTTCAGGCTCTACACAGATTGAAGGGCAAGGGGAAACAAAGAGAAGAAAAGAACAAATTAAATGGACCATGCCACAGAAAACACTATATTCCTTGATCTTTTGAATAAAGACTTTGATACAGTACTATGTAGCCACACAACTCAAAGTTCCCTGTTAGTCCACCCAAACTATTGCTGGAAACTAAAGGCAAGTGCACACTACAAAAATGAGGTGCGACAAGACTTCATAATTGACTAACATAGTCTGGAATTAGTTGTGTACAGTGTGCACCAACACAACAGAAATCAATAAACTGCAAATGTTTTACTATTCTTATGTACACTTGGCCTAAGCTGCAAAAAATATGAAAAAAAACAACAGTTTTGATGTCAGAATGACAAGCACATTAACACATTTACACAAACAACTAGTCAGTATTCAGAAAACTGGTGGGAGCTTTGTTGCTTATTTCATACGCAAAGAGGTTAGCCAATTAGAATAGAGGTCAACTACTTATAGAAGTCTTACAGATATAGTAGCAAAAACAGCAGGTATAATTCTAAGGAGCAGCTAGGCAAAGAAATTGAGGGAAAAATTATACACAACTGCTTTTGTTGCAAGAAAGCATGGCTAACATTTTAAGTGGACTTTGAGGGGAAAATAAGACAAATATGTGGAATATTAGGCACTTTATGTGAGAGAAAAGAGAAACCGTGACAAAACACTATTTTCAAAAATGTGTATTTAGAAAGAGAAAATAATAATTTCACTTTCATTCCATCTCTTTGTATTCCCTAGTCCTGCTTCTGAGGCAGCTTCTGTTTTGAATAATAAATAAGACATGCGTGAGGCATTAATCTATCTCACTTGCTCACTCTTTGGCTTTCATTTCACACACTTCTCCTGTTTTGTTCAGGCAGTTTTCAGTTGTTTGCTGATAGAACATAACCACATTCAGAATGCCAAGAGGAGACGGACCGAGAGAAAGAGAGACCAATCCAATCCTGGCTGTAGGTATTGATTCAGCAGAGCGACCTCTCCTTCAGGCCTCATAAATTATTTGCAGACCCATTTTACAATATTTCACTAAAGTGGACAACTCATTTAAATATTAATACACACAGGCAGTGGTCGAGCCGCTTACCGGCAGGATCTCTCGCAGGCCGCAGCGCATAAATTCATTTCGGATGTGCAGCCTGAAGTCCAACTCATCAGGAGACGTTACGAGGGCATTGATGAGCTGCATGCAAGCCACCTAAAAGAAGATAACATTCAGTAAGAGTATGCTGTGTTTATACATATGCAGGTCTGAGAGTATGCATTTGAATTATGTGTAACCGTGTTGAGATACTAAATAGATTATTTGGATTAGGATTGATTAAATTTAATTTGAAGAACCATTTAAGTGAGGGAAAAAAGACAAAAGGTGAATTAAAAAAATTACAATCATGTAAAAGTAATGGTAACCAGTTGAAGAATTTTAAATATACAAGGTCCCTTATACATAAATACACTATCAAAGTACTAATCAAAAGTTTAGGAATGGTACTTTCTTTTCAGCAGGGATGCATTAAATTTATCAAAAATGATAAGTGATTTTTCATTGTTAGAAAAATTATATTTTAAATTAAAGCTGTGATTTTGAACTTTCTGTTCAAAGAATCCTGGGAAAAAATGTAATCACGTTCCAAACAATAATATTCAAGCAACACAACTGTTTGAACAGTGCTAATAAGAAATGTTCTGAGCACCAAATCAGCATATAAGAATAATTTCTGAAAGATCATGTGACAATGAAGACTGGAGTAATGATGCTGTAAATTCAGCTTTGCCATCACAGGAACGATCTGTAATTGATGTCAGTGATTTTTTAATTAGCCTTGACAATTAGTTTTTTTTTTTTGACAAAGCTCGAAAGCAAAAGTTCATGGCCTTGAATGTCTCACTGAAGCTTCAGGGCTCTACAATGCGACCAAATGGCGCTGCCATTTCTGTTGCATATGAGAAAAATCAAATGACAAACGGAACTGAAACCATAACGAAACCGCGCTACTCAATTGAACTGCGCAGCACCTTGAGTGTAGAGCCTGGTTTATACTCGCCACATCAGCAAGAGAAAGAAGGTGCGCGCAGCCAAAATGATGCGAATATTGAGGAAACGATGGATGGTTTTCATGCTAAAGTAAAGTAAAAGACCGCTTCTTAAACCAGAGAGGGTGAACATGTTGGTATTCTTGCGGGGAAAATTATGCAAGCACTGTCACCGATAGCAAGTTTAGGTTTACTTTTCTTTTTGTTTTCATTTTGAAAAGCTTATCTTCCCTGTTTACCTCACGTTACGCTATGAAGGCTCTCTTATATTATTTTTATTTGATTCCTCACTGTTTGCTAAACGTTCTGTAATTTATTAGTCTGTATAGAATACAGCATGTGGTGTTTGCCATCTTATTCATTTTGTTAATAAAAGGTTTGTAAGCTTGTTATATTACTGTTCACAGCGCCCTTGTTGTGCTTTTTAATTAAGAACAACAATGAATACATATTTTGTTTTAGTCTTAAAAAGTGAAAAGTGTATAGATATAAGCAAAACAGACAACTATCTTTTCGTAAAACGGTGACAACAAGATCGCGAATTCGAAAGTGAAAGCATCCGAAGCCCAGCTTATAACACAGCAAAAGAGGATCTCCCGTTCACAAAATCAAATCACAAATAATAGGCTACTACTGATGAAAATGCACGGGTTGAATGTTAACCACTTTCGTTTACATATAACTATAAACTATGATAAAAGTTAATCAGCATGCATTAATTAATCTCATGTTGTAGCTCAAAAAAAAACAACAAATTGCGACCAAATCATGTGCTCATGCAACCAAC
>JADLZN010008050.1:0-112500 GCA_018155175.1 Sinocyclocheilus anophthalmus
TACAAAAGATTTCTATGTCAAATCAATCCATTCTTTTCATCTTTTTATTCATCAAAGAATCCTGAAAAAAAATGTATCAAGGTTTCCACAATATTGAGCAATAAAAATGTTTCTTGAGCAATTCAGCAATTGCTGATTTCTCTGGAAGATGTGGATCAACTGAAGAACTTGGATTAATGAGCGGGCAAATTCAGCTTTGCCATCACAGGATAATTACATTTTAAATATATTAAAACAGAAAATATTTATTTTAAATTTCACAATATTACATTTTTATTGTATTTTTAAATGCAGCCTTGGTGAGCATTAAAGACTTACTTCAAAAACATCTTCAGCCCCAAACTTTTGAACCATAGTATATATATAATATATAAAAACACAATGTTGTCATGAATATGTGTGTGTGCGTGTGAGAAAGATTGCCCCTTCAAAGACACAGTAAATGTATATAGTAAATCTCCCCACACCACACCAGCTTTTATTCTCACATCCTCAGATTTAACACACACACTACACTACACCTGTTTCTCCTCACCTACTCTCTCTCTCTCTTTCTTTCTCTCTCTGATCTTGTTCTTGTTGATGACAGTAGTGTGTTTTATGTCTAAATGGTTCTGTCTCTTCACTCCCACCATTCACTTTCCTCTCTCCCTCCATCTCCCTCTCTTCCCTCACTGTCTACGTCACTCCTCCCATCTCTCGTGCATCGATTCACCCCGTCACCTTGTTTTCTCTATCATCTCCACTCCTTTCGTTCAATGCACTGCCATCACTCCATCAATCGTTTGATTTCACTGCATCTATCCTCACATCTTCCTCTTCACCTCTCGCTCCCTCCCTCCCCCTCTTCTTTTTCTGTTCTTCATAGTCACTGTATCCATCAGATTCTAGACAGTGTCCATCATATTCACCAACATGACATAGTGCACAGGGACCTGAAGGTCAGTATGTAGCTCACACACTGCCTGTCTGTAACCTGTCTGTTTGCCGCTGCTTGCTCCTGTCTGTAGCTGTAGCCTGTCTGTCTGTCCGTCCGTCTGTGTATGGCATCATGGGCTTCCCTTAATCCATTGACTGCTTTCCCATAATTCCCGAATCCTTACTTCCTGTGCTTGATCTTTAGTTTGACGCCGTTGTGCAGATGATCAGAACTCTCAAGGTGTTATGGGTAATTTTTGCTTGTGAGGTTTTTAGTTATTCGTTCTTACTTTCTATTACTATTGTTTAAAGGGATATATCACCCAAAAATGACAATTCTGTCATCGTTTAGTCATCCTCATGTTGTTATAAAACTGTTTGCCTGGTCTTGAATTCATGCAACTTTAACAAACATTTTTTTTGAAACAATAAAGGTCGGTCTGTAACAGTTAACCGCGAGCCCAGTTGAAAATCGATTCAATATTGACGATTCAAATCGGTGAGATGCTAAACAATCACACTATTCATTAGGGTAGGAGTTTTATATGAATATGGGAACTTACTGTCTTTAGAAAGTTTGAGATGGATTTTTTTGTTCTTTTCATCTTGCCATGCGCGCTGCTTGTTTCCAGCGAAGCCAGCCACCTGCTGGCAGCAACCCTCGTCTGCTGTTTGTTTCATGCAGATATTTTTTATGTAGTATAGTTTCACAAAACTAATGTCAGACCATTCTGTTTTTTGCTTCAAATTTTGAAATTATAATCTAATTTAGATTAAAAACTGCTCAAGTTGCATATATGCAGCATCTTTGTTTGGATAATGATTAAAATGCAGTGGTTGCCTCTAATTTTAAAGGACGCACAGCAAAGCCTTGTTTTGTTTTATATGAGATAGGTTATTTTATTTGTTTTATTTTATTTGGGGCTTGTTTTAAATTTCAATTTAGTTTTGTAGGTACATGTACTTATATTCAATTTTGTAATTTACAACGCTTTTCATCCAAAGCGACTTACAAGGAGGACAATGAACAACCCAAAAACCAACAAACCGCAGTAAATGCAAGTTGCTATTTTTAAGTAATTTTATTCAAATAGTGTTATATTCAATTTCACAAAGAACGGCAGCTTTTGTCCAAGCATAAGAAAGACACATGTCATTTCTATTTGTCTTAAATCTCAGTGTGTAAAAAAATAAATAAAATTGTGCATCGAATCGTGAAACAAATCGTGAATCGAATCGAATCGTGAAATCAAAATAGTGAAGCTTACATCCGAAATAGGGTGCTATGAAATGTTTTAATTATTTCCAGAAATTGTGTTGTTTCTTTAAATTTTTCTGGATTCTATGTTTTATAGTTTAACCAGTGCTGTCAAACATTAATCGCATCCAACATAAAAGTTTTTGTGTTTACATAATATAGGTGTGTGTACTGTGTATATTTTTTATGATTATATAGTATAAACACACACAAAAACACATCAGGAATATAATAAAAAATATGTTCTGGTTTATATAATAAATGTATTTTTATAGTATTAACTAAATTAGATAAAATATAAATATAACATGTAAATATTTTCTAAATATATATTTTATCTGTGTGTATTTATATATACATAATAAATAACACAGCCCCAGACTATATATATGTCACAAAACTTTATTTTTGTTGTGATTAATCGCGATTAATCGTTTGACAGCACTAAATTTAACACCAATTTCTTATGAAAAACGGTGGTAATCAAACAAATGCATGAAACTTTAATCACCCTTTTAAAATGTAATGACATTTGAACAAGTCCTCTCATTTTTTGGCAAACAAAGTGCTGCACAAAAATGGTTTACTGTTTAAATTAAAACATGGGCGATAAATTGTGATATTATGCAACATTCCTTAAAAATAACGTTTCAGTGAAATATATTATTGTTTTTACTTTAAGTACATTCTACTGTACAACAGTAATATATTTTATAATGTCGACATTTTTTTAAAGTCAAGCCAAGCTTTTATTTTGGCGGGTTATAATGTAGACCGACCTCTGACTTCCTTTGTGTATCTATCAATATTTTTTATCAAATGAAATGGAGAAATAGTCATGAAATGAAATGAAGTTCATGTGGACCGTCCTCACATAGTGAGACGGCAGATGTTGGAAACACAAGCATGCTTGAGTATGTGTAGTAGACAAAACCGTGTCAGTTTTTCACACCGAGACGCACATGCAGATTTCATATTTCAATAGCAGTCTATTGCGGTTTAATTTCCACAGACACTAGTCTATATTGTGTGCAGCTCTATTTTTGATTTATTCATTCAAATATTGTTAAACTATGTGGCATTCCGCATTTTACTGTAAATTCCATTTTTTATGACTGGATTTGGTGATTCCGGCATCACGGATATCATAGGGCCCTAAGGTAGTCAGCATGCCTTGGCAAAGGAGATTTTCTAGCAAATCACCTTAGATTTGTAATTTTGGTAACTCTTTATTTTAAGCTGTGCTTGCTACACATTACATGTATTTACTATTGTAATAACAATAAATTATGCAAAATTACATGCAAGTAACCCTAAGCCTAAACCTAACCATATAGTAAGTACACGTTAATATTACTCCGTACATAAATGTATAATTAGACTGTAACAAGAACACCTTAAAATAAAGTGTAACTGCAGTTTTACTTCTCATTGCAAAAGTTAGTGCTTAAAGGGGTCCTATTATGCTTTTTCACTTTTTCAACTTTAGTTAGTCTGTAATGTTGCTGTTTGAGCATAAAAAAAGATCTGCAAATTTTCAAAGTTCAAAGTCCACTTCAAAATGAGATATTTTATTTAACAGAAATCACTTTTCAAAAACTACAACGAACGACTCGTTTGGACTACAACGCATAATTTACGGGATTTGTGATATCACAAAGATCGACAAATGGGACGAGACCTGGTTTAGCTACACTAGAGAAGGCAACGAGTGTTATCACTAGTCGGAGACATGCTAGCTTTCCCAAGGCAGACGAACTTAGAGTAGTTACAGTCATCCGGGTTTAAATCGAGCTCAAATGGATTTGGTTTTGACGCAGTATTTACACTGAAGCTGCAGGCGGCTATGGTACGGGGCGTGACATTTCCCGACCAGGCGCCGAGTGCTGCCAATCACAACACACACTGGCCCAGCTAACCAATCACAGCACACACTGGCCAAGCTAACCAATCCCAGCACCGTTCGTATTTCAGAAGGCGGGCTTCATGTGGATACAGGAACTATGTCATCCAAGCCGTTTTCTGGCAGCCACCTGGGAGAATGGTTTGTAATAATGTAAATTATGTGAAAAATTATGTGTTTTTCGAACAACCTAGTGTGAGTGCCTGTTCTAGTACACCAACAAAACAAAATTAAGACTTTGTAAAATAGCATAATAGGACCCCTTTAAATTGCTCTCTATCTCATGAAGGGTTGGAGAAGAGACTCAAATACAGTAATATTTAGTGACGTTAGTACAGGGACTAAAGCTAATATTAGAGAAGGCAGCACAGTGAGTTTCAGTACGTTTTCAGACATTTTAATGTCCACAGCAGTTCTTTCAAGTGGAGATTTTGTGCTGAAACACAGTGACACTTCCTGTCTCACCCCTACACATGCACACAAAATCACACAGACATACACGCATCTTCTCTTGCAGTCCAGCCATGATCAGCAGCTGACACTGGGGGAGGTGTGAAGAAACACACACGCACACACTATGATGAATGCACAAAACCTTACATGCTTTTAATATCTAAATATCCCTCTATGCATTCATACATTTAAAGGCAGAGTAAACAGACAGATTCACTCGGAGAAATGGGTTTATTCAGAGATGGTCTGTCTTGCATTTGCCGTGACCATATGTCATGCTCCGTGGTCTTTTAATGGGAGACATTTAGAAAGCAAATGCAGCACTTTAATTTACAGCCCTGAACTTTACTGCCATGCCAGAACTTTACACACATGCCAGTAAACTCATGCGGTGCGCACTGCACATGGATAATAATAATCGCAGCTATAATGTTATTTATGCAGCACTTTCCCTATCAGTAATGTTCATGCTCAAAGTGCTGCGTTAAAACTTAAATATGGTCATTAAGGCTAGATTGCTTTAAATAGCTTTTATGTAGTTTTATGTAAATCTAATCATTTATACCATTTTGCCTTTTGTAGGGAGAGAGTGACAGAATCATCCTCCAGTATGTGTGAAAGAAGGTTTTTTTTTTTCTCTCACTTCTCGTACTGTTCACCGTCCATGTGCTGTGTGTGATTGCAGAACAGCTATAGCAGCCCTCATCTTTTTCTTCCAGCACTGAATGATTTGACTCATGGGATATGCTGTATATTAGAATAGCTTTGACCTAGAGAGCCATTTACAGCATTAATTGATTTACCCAACTGATGTCGCCTTTTCCTCCACCGCCGACCTCAGTCTCCCTCAGTGTATTATCACTTGGGTGTCGGATCTGGGTTTGGGCTGTTAAATACCGAAAGCATCTTTCGCCTTGGTGTAGGCTGTACCCGTGCATAGCAAAATGCAGGGGTCTCTTGGCATCCAGCTCACATGCGTGTGTGCACGTGTTGCTGCTGCTATCCTACACTCCTCAACACGCACTCAAACCGCAATCACATTGCACTCTCATGACACTATATTTATGAAAGAATGCATAGATATACAGCTGTGTTACTCTGTATGAATTACTTTAAGGTTTAATTTCCAAAACCCTCTTTTACTGCCCTAGGGAGGAGGAGAGGAGTAGAGCTGCAAGCAGCAAATTAGCAGAATCTAGAGGGTATAGGAAGCTGCCGTAATGTTGTGGATGAAATGGACCTAGTAGCATGTCTTCGTAACTTAAATATTACAGTGTTGCAGTGCAGAATTAAACGGCTTTAAATGTATGATATTACACTGATTATGCTTATTTAACTATGTCTAGGTCATGTAAATAATGGTGCGAATCAACCTCATGAATTGTCCACAGGTTTTGGGCTATTACCTTAGTTTGCTGTTTAATTCAGATGCTTTTTCAAAGTAAGACTTTTTTTTTTAATGTTTTTTTTTTTTAGAAAAAGTCTATTATCCCACCAGTGCTTCATTTATTTGAATATATTCAATATTGTGAAATAATGTTATAATTTAAATAGCTGTTTTCTACATTAATGTAAAGCTGAATTTTTAGCAGCCATTACTCAAGTCTTCAGTGCCACGTGATACTTCAAAAATCATTCTTTAAGCTGATTTGCTGCTCAAGAAACAATTATCAAAGTCTGGATTTTCTTTGAGATAGCAATAAACAAATGGCAAATTTATTTTAAATAGAAAATCTTGTAACAAGACACGTCTTCAATGTCACTTGTAATGTGCTGCTGCTTTTTATAAAGTATAATTAAAAAAATAAAAACGAATTTCGGAAATACAACTAAGGGCGTATTAGTTAACTACATTAGTTAACATGAACTAATAATGAACTGCACTTATACAGCGTTTATTAATCTTTGTTAATGTTAATTAATAATTTACACACATGATGTAAAATCTGTTAACATTAGTTAATGTACTGTGAATTAACATGAACATCTGTATTTTTATTAACTAACATTAGTGTAGATTAGTAAATACAGTAACAAATGTATTGCTCAGGTTTAGTTCATGTTAGTTTATACATTAAATAATATTTAACTAATGAACCTTATTGTAAAGTGTTACCGAATTTACTTACTGACTTTAAACTTTTAAATGGTGGTGTATGTAAATGCAGTTTTGTTGCATTCTTGGCTTTTTAGACTGATTTGATCTCCGATCCATTACATGAGCAGTTCATGAGAAGATTTTTGCCTTTAAGAAAAAATAGGAGTCTTATGGTTGTTATTATTATCATTATTTTTAAACCAAAATCTAAAGCGGTTCAAAGTACATAATAATAGGCCAGTGGAAAAGCAATAGGAAACTAACACTTGATTTGTAAATATCTAAATCTATGATCTGTTCACCACTTGTACACTAAATTATAACAACCCTGCTGTATCAAACAAAAAAAAAAAGGAAAATCTTTTGGGAACTGTTATACTTTGCAGTAATTTAATGGGAGAGGTCCTACATATGTTGACATTAGAAAATAAAATAAAACTCTCAAAAGACGCAAAGCATTGCCTCCATAAATAATATTACTATTGTACCCAATTTTAGTTATATCGCAATTGAATCAAATTATATTAAGCTTTTATATTAAAGGTTTAGTTCACCCAAAAATGAAAATTCTGTCATCTACTCACCCTCATGTCGTTCCAAACCTCCGTTCATCTTCGGAACACAAATTAAGATATTTTTGATGAATTCTGAGTAGGGGTGCTCCGATCAGGAATTTTGAGGCCGATCACAGATCGTCGATCCCAGAAAGCAGTATCTGCCGATACCGATAACCATTACCGATCGTTTTAAAGACTTTCTTTTTATCATGTAGAATTATTTATAGTAATACTCCAGTTAGGATTTTTAGACATTTATTCAGGGTATGAATTTCATTTTTGAAAAATGGGGGGAATTCCCCTCTTAGGTGACTCTTGTGAGAGGGGATTTTTAATTTGAGGGGTGGAGGGGAGCATTTTTTAGACATTTTTCAAAAATATATATTTATCTCACCTAAATGCAGCACTTTTTTTTTACACTCGTGCAATTGTTGCACAAAAGCTTACACACAGCACAAAAAGTTGCTCAAGCAAGTGGCAAAACAATTAAACTACTTTTCTTACATTATCACAAACATTCTAAATAAAAATTTACCCTGACAAATAGTCAGCTCTACTGCCTTTCCTTTTGCTTTTAAATCTTGATTACCTCCACGAGTGCCATCTATTTTTTGCCTTGTTTATCTAAAAGTGCTTTTCCTTTAAAGCTAGCCAACAAGCCATATGTGTTACTGTGAAACACAGTAGACTTTAATTATATGCATTTATGGTGTAATTACTACATTTTCGTTTTCATATTTACCACAAACAATGCGCTGTTACTTTAATTAAGCACTTGCAGCACAGCAAAAACAGACTCGGTGTGGAAACGATCTCTGCAATGCTGCAGACGCACCGCTACTGGAATGCACTGCCGGACAGCAACCGTGTGCAGTGTGAACGCTTTAATCCGTTAACATGAGAGCAGAAAAACTACGCACTGCAAATGGAGTAATGTGAACCTGGCATTATGGGGTGGCTGCGAGTGTGATAAGAGGCACGGTATCAGAGAGGCGCAAAACAGGGGGGGGGGGGGGGGGGGGGGGGGGCGCTGACATGGGTAACGATGGCAAAGAATTAAAAATCAAATGCACTTTATAAATCAGTGAACGAGCAACACTGCCGCTTGTGTAAGTGACAATCCTGTGTCAACTGGCAGCGGCAGCCGCGATAGTGCAGTCGCGATGTGATTTAAAGTAATTTGCGTATTTTGAGAGGGAAAGAGAGAGCGCGTGCGGTGTTTCACTCACGCTGTTTGTGAAATTATGTCCCACAGAAGGTTTTCAAATTACTTTAAGATTTATTTAATGAAGAAATATGAATTGTATCTCACCTTCAGCATTATAATTATTGTACCCACGCCGGTCAGAGACTGAGACTGTGCCGCTGCATGTCGAGCCAAACATCTCACGGCAGGCGTGTCATCAGCTTGAGATCGTTTTATTGAGATCGGCCTTTTTAGAGACCGCCGATCAATTATCCCAACGTGATTATCGGCCGATAGTGATCGGTAGCGATCAATCGGAGCACCCCTAATTTGAGAGCTCTAGCCCTCCCTAGACAGTCGATTCGTAAATTACTGTTGAACCACTGATGTCACATGGACTATTTACCGATGTCCTTGCTACGTTTCTGGACCTGGGAACATTACGGTTGTGTTGCTGTCTATGGGAGGGTCAGCGAGCTCTCAGAATTCATCAAAAATATATTAATTTGTGTTCCGAAGATGAACGAAAATCTTACAGGTTTGGAACAACATGAGTGTGAGTAATTAATGACAGAATGTTCATTTTGGGGTGAACTAACCCTTTAAGGAAGTTTGCTTTCTACTAGTAGTGCTAAAATCACCTGCGTTTTTCAGCGTTTAAGTGTTTGTATTTCAGCGTATTATATTGATATGCTAATTTTAGTAAGGGAGCAAGGCTTGGAGTCCAGAGATTAAGATGGCCCTGCACCTTACTTTTTACATTTTACCTGCCTCAAATACCCCTCACCCCTGGCTGGTGCCCCGGGATGTAGCGTGCTCAGAAGAAATGCGCCCCCTGCCGTTCTGCAGCTGTCTGCATCCAGCAGATCCTGGAGGGCGGGCTTCATGTCATCAAATGGGCGTGGTTCACCGAGACGCAGGTAAGTGGGGTTGTGATGTCATCGCTGCCCTTCTGAGGGTGTGCCTTGTGTATGCGCATAAAATGTTGGATGTAGAAATCCGTGCTCGCTTGTGTCGATTTGACTGACGGTTAATTGCTGTATAGGCACGTTTGTTTCCCGCGAAAACGGGGGGGGGGGGGAGAGAGTAGAACTACATGGAGGTCAGTCGATTTCACACAGTGATAGTGTCAGGGCGTGCGTGCTTGTGTGTTGCTGTGTTTGGCCGCTGCTGGTGATAAATTCACTTTCGTGAATGTTCAGGTAAGACTGCGCTAATTGGACTGACTTGAAGAGCGACATTGATTTTAATTTATTCATCCAGATAAATGTCTCTTTTGAACTTCAAAAGTGCTCCCACTAAAATGTCTGTAATAATAATATAAATAAAAATAGGCCAAATTTAATTAAATATGAATATAACTCTTATCTAGATTGCTTTTATTGACCAGAGAGTCAGTGTAGACATCAGGGTCCCAGTCCCAGACCAGTTGTCATGTCCAAGTTTGAGTGCACTACAATGGCATTTGACTGCTCCCTTCTGACCTTTGACCTTTTCTAAAAATGCAGTGTGCTTCTGGGAAATGTTGTTCCTAGATGTAATTCAACTACTGTCAGTCTGTCACTCACGCTACAGTACCTGGCATGCTTTGCAGTCAGATTACAGTGTGAACCGGCCAGAAATGAGCCTAGGATGCTTATCATAACTGCCAAAAATATCCCATGCCTTCTGTACGAATACATAGTTAGCGCTTTGCGGTTTGTTGGCGAAGAGAAGCCGCTTCGGAATGCATGCTGCATGTTTATCTGTTGATAGCAATCTTGTAAATTGCTCGTTTGTCTTGTTTGTTTGTCTCGTATGCATGTGTAAGTGGTTTGATTGTGACTTGTATATATATGTAATGTCACTTTATAAATGCACTTTTATCTGCAGGTTTACTTCAAAATGCACAGATCCTTTTGAAAACGGTGCACTTTGTATTGTGTGCTTTTATTGACATATCGAGTCTGTAAACAGCACGTGCGAAATTACATCCAGATGTATATCAATAAATCAGGTGCTTCAATACGATTTAATTAGCATAGAAATATGAAACCAAATTATAAGTTGTCATTTAGCTGAAAACAGAAAGGTTTTGGTAATAATTACATTTGTGTAATTGGATAATTGAACTCTGTATGCTGTTCAAGCTCAAATTATAAATTAATCCAGTCGTAGTAGTTCTTTGGAACAAGTCACCTCTCAGAATTTCAAAATTATTTCGTCTGAAACCAAAAATGTATTAATAGTTTTTTTTTTGTTTTTTTTGCTGTTTTTATCCGAATATTGGATCATGAACGCTTGACATACCTCCCTAGTTCAGTTGCAACCATAGTTATTTACATGTATTAATGTCTAGATCTGCGATAGACTTCAGCAGATGATTTTCAAAGAATTTAGGTTCGAATTAATGTTAGAAAATCGAAACTAAAAATCAAGTGCCAAGTTCTCGTAGTAAAGTTCTTCAGCAACAAGCCGTCTCTCAATGTTTCAGCTGAACTATTTTAGCATAATATTTCATCATGGTTTAGTGTGTCCATAATGCTGACATGCTTACCTGTTGTGGCTTATCTAAGTTTTGTGGATAAAATATGCTAATATGTATCACTCTTTACAATCGTTACTCTTTTGAATCAATGATTTTGGCCTTCCGAAACGTTTTCATTTAAAACTGCAAATTCATTCTTTTTTGATTTTTCAAATATGTACAGTTTGTGAAATTTTGGTGCATCGCTAGATTTAATCCATTTAGATTCAAGCTTCAGTTTCACTGTAGCAGTATCCAGAAAAAGAAACCAGGTAAATGCTAAAAACAGTATTGTTGCGGTCAGCTCCGTACTCTACTCTGACAGTACCAGCACTTTGGTTTCACGCTATCAGTGTCTGCCCACACTGGAGTGCCCTTCTGAATGGAAGCGTGGGACACGCGCTCTTCCACAGCGGGAACTCTGAGTGGGCATGCAGGAGCCATGCAGAAAAGAGCAACGTATCTGAACACACCACACAACACACACACAACAAACAAACACACCCAGACGACACAATAGACAGACACATCTATTCAACACCCAGCTTTTTGGATTTGACTGAGCTAAGTAAGTAAACCAACCAACTGAGCCACGTTAAGCATTGCCTCCAGTGTGTTGCAGTGTATGCCGATTATGTACTTTGATTCATAGTGTGCCATGTGATGCGATTTTTACAAAGGCAAAGGTCATGGATTTCACTGCAGAGTTCTACGCTTAGGAAAGGAGCTTGGAGAGGGATGTTGGCAGATCTCATTTGCTAGATTTGTTCTCAAAAGGGGCTGTTCATCAAAATTCACCCACTATGAGGTGAAGTCTGGGATTAGTGCTGGTGTTTCAGCCCTCAGCCGTGAGCAGTTTAACATCTTTTTGTGGAAGCACTCTGCATTAGCTATGATATGTGGTGCTGGCTGGGGGGGATGAGACCAATCTAGGACTTTTAATGAAGGGGAGTGGTGAGGTTATTGTAATAAATGAGCATTATTGGAAACAGGGAATAAACCTGTGAAAATAAGTACCGTATTGGCCGAATATAAGATGACCCTGATTATAAAACGACCCCCCTTTTTCAAGATGTACCTTTTCGAAAAAGGCTTTTTAAAAAACAAATCAGTTTTTTTCTCAGTAAAACACATTTTATCTTCAATTATTTTCATACTGCATATTTTTCCTATTTTAATTGTGTTTGAAAGTATGTAAAAATGGTAAACTGACAACAGCACATTTAAAAATAAACTTTTGATATACTGTAACTAAAAAAAAAAAAAAACACGGTAGCCCATCTGAATTGGACCATTTAGGAGATACATCTAGTAGTAGCTCCCAAAATTATTAACAGTAGAAGTTAATCGTACTGTCGTCTTCAATCGGGGTACTCTCTCTACAGTTTTAAAATCACAAAGGAGTTGGTCGTGATCTTTAAAACACAATTTTAATCTTTCATGGCACACTCGTTTTAGGCGTATTTGGCGCCACCTATTGTTGTGGGTGTATTATTGACATGTCAAAGTTTAGACCCTGAATATAAGACGACCCCGTTTTTTCAGATGTATTTCCAAGAAAAAAAAAAACATCATCTTATATTCGGGACAATACGGTAATACCCCGGGATCAAAATGAAACTTTAGGAAGCCAAATTTACTCCATAGGAGTGTATATGTATGTAAATTGCTCGTTAGCGACTGTTTCGATAGGCGCTGTATGTAAGACGTCCACCAAAATTGTAATGGTCACAGCTGCTCTGTGAGCGCTTTTGAGAATCTATTCCAAATTTTTGTTTCTTGGTATCAATATTATCTGCTTTTAATTCCTCGAACAATGATGTACAGTATTTGATTGTGAAACGCATCATATGACTGGTACTATATTTTGGGTTAAAACTACGGATATTACAGACCGGCCATAAAGGCACCATGCAAATGTGCGATAAACAGAGACAAAGGAAGGTTCTCCCGCTCAAAATTCATGCCTCTTATTGGCCAGTACACACAGAATAGAAATTCTCAAAAGCGATCAGCCCAAAATAAACTTCGCTCAGAAAACTTCTTCTTCGTTTGAGACAACACCTTTCAAGACTCTCAAGACCTTAATTTTGAGTTTTATTTTCCGGCAGTTTTTAACTTCAAGTAACGTTAGTCGCTGTGGACCTTTCCTTTTTCAGAAGAACCAGAAGTAAAATCTTCCAGCTTACTCCTCACGAACTCATCAAAAGACCCCCGTTATCTACCGCATCCGGACTCCTCTTCAGCAATCAAAACCAATGCAAGTAACCGCTTAAAAATATTCAGATGCGTGTTTAAGGTTCAGACACTTTTAAGGTGATTTTTGGATTCTCTGATGATTTTCAAAGGTTGTGGTTAAGCGATGTGAAATACTGCCAGTCTTTCCTATTCTCTCTCTTTTCCTTACTTTGTTTCATTCTGTGTATATATGTTTTAGTTAGTTATATGTTAGATATAGTTTTATTTATTAAATCCCTTATATTCACAAATGATTGCCTCTGTTTGCTGCTCACAATTAGAAGTCAATGAATGTGTGAACCCTTACTACATTTTGCTAAATTACTGCTAGCACTGCACAAAGAAGGACAGTTTATTGTTCCGTGGCCAGAAAATAAATATTCCTTGAATTGATAAATGATTATATTGTATGCTCGGTGGACGGACAGATCAAATAATTGTAATATTGATTCTGCTACAGTTAATTCGAAGATATAATCTAAATATTTATTATGAATCATAACCAGTTATAATTCGTCATAAATATTCCCCTTTTTAGAGCTAATAAATAATAATAAACATTACAGAGTGCTTGTGTGGACAGACAACAGTAAATAGACAGACACATACACAGAGCGCTACTGAAGGGCAGAAGCTGGTTTGCGCCCGGCCGGATGCGCTTTTATACTTTCTGGTGCTTACGTCACCCTGCTCGTGACGTCTCGCTGCTCCATTGGACGGACATGTGACATGTGCTTCACGCAAGGGCGTTCCCAAAGCGACTCGACGCAGCTCGAGTTCCTGAAGGGGAATCTTGAGTACATCAGGACAGCTAAGGAGTTGAATGCACAGCAAGTCAGATGGGACCTGTTATTTTCCAGAATTAATTTTACTCTCTTTTAGGATCAAAATCATCAAAGCAGATGCTTTGTCAAAAATTCATTAGGAGACATCCCCAACTACAGCGATACTGTGATATAACCCTGATGTACTGTATAAGCTGGTTGGATCCAGCTCTTAATTTGTTTCTACTCATTTGACATAAAGAATATGTACATTGTAACATGTACTTAACAATGACAACGCAAACAAACATATAAATATATGATTATGTTTTGTGATTGAAAAATATAAGTGACATTTTTAGGGATTTGCAAATGGACCAATGAGCCAAGCACACCATATGCTCTTAAAAGTAAAGTTGCTTCACAATGCCATAGAATAACCTTTTTTTGTCTAAATGGTTCCATAAAGAACCTTTAACATCTGAAGAACCTTTCAGGTAGATTATAAAAAGGTAGGAAAAAAAGTTTTTTAAAGAACCTGTGACTGAATGTTTTTTGTGGAACCAAATATGGTTCTGCTATGGCATCACTGTGAAGAATATTTTTAAGCACCTTTATTTTTAAGAATGAATGTGTTTCTCATGAGTTTGTGTGAGTGGTTTATTGTCCAGTAGAGGAGGCTCTAACACTTTCAAAAAGAGAAAACTGCTCTTAATGGATCCAATAAATTCGGGAATACTGTAAGGCAAGGCAAGTTTATTTAAATAGCACATTTCATACACAATGATTCAAATTCAAAGTGCTTCACATAAAAGGAATGAAAATAATCATAAAAATAATCATAGCAGTAAAAAACAAGGATATAAGTGTCACAAGTTCACCAGCATAGTCACCAGCCAAGTCACCTTACTTCATTAAGGACTCCATTTCCCAGCATCCCGCCTGCTTCACACCTGCACTGGATCCCCAATCAGCACACCTGCCACCATACACCTCATCACCTACTATACAAGCTGTCACTTATCACACCCTCATTGTCTGGTCTCGTCAAGGTTTACCTGATTCCTTCCAACTCACCTGCATTCTCACGTCCTGACATCTCGTCTTCAGCATGCCAACCTGCAAAGAGCAAAATAAACGTTGTTACTCCTTACCTGACTCATCTACCTGGACTCTCACCTGTTAGCTGCCTGTCTTCACCGTCTGCATCATCCTTCGGACCTGTAAAGAGATACAAGGATCGGTTATCAACCTGAGCTGAGACTTTTTGAGTCACTCACCAGTTTGCTCTGCATCTCTCCCCTCCGCACCAAGTTGTAAATAAAGAGATTACACTTACCTGTCTGCCTCCCCGAGGTCCCCTTCTGTAGTGTAACAATAAGATTTTAAAATTATTAAAAAAATTATTACAATGAATTAAAACAATTAAGAATAAAAGCTGATGATACATAAAATACAATTCGGACGTAGTACAGTGCTCATTCAGTAAATGCACTGCTCAACAGATGAGTGTTTGAGTCTAGATTTAAATGTGGCTACTGATCTCTTCTGGAAGCTGGGTCCAGCTGTGGGTGGCATGATAGCTAAAAGCAGACTTCCCTTGTTTTGAGTGAATTCTTGATATTTCTAACTGACTTGAACTAGGACTGGGCGATTTGGCAAAAAATGTAAATCAATTTTTTTTTTTAGAACATTTGACCGATTCTCGATTTTTTTAACTGGTCAACTTGAAAATGTAACTACAACATGATTCAAGTAACTTTTTCTTTATTAACCCTGTAGTTGCATAACATTCTATTCCAAGTGCACCACGCCACCACCCATGAAGTTGTCAACGTGATATAAATGTTAAACAAATAACAAATATATTTGCAGAAAAGATGCATGAACTACATATTGTACAACGTGTCTTATGCATATTATTTGTCCAGAAAGTCAAGGTAATTCAAATTCAAAATGACTTAAAGGTATAACACAAGTATACTATTATTAACTATAAATGTTCTGTAAAAACAACAGCAGCTTTCAGCCTGTCACAATGATGCAAACATGAAATATCAGACATACAGTAGTAGTCACAGTTTTTTTTTATTCGCTTGCTCTGCTTTTTCATTGTTTTTTTCTATATAAACATGGATGCATTTGACTGTTGCGCTCGTGTCTCTTGCAGCATCTCATGCATGAAACGGCAGTCTAAATATGCGGCGCTCAAGTTGAAAGAAGTTAACTCCCATCTTCTTGCATGTTTTTCCTATTCCACTGTCCACGACGCATCTTTATCAACACAAAAGCACATTCTGTGTGAATGGCGCCTCGAGATATGAGCATGTCACACGTGAGCGGTTAATCACGTGCGCCGATATGCGGTCGGCTCGTCCTTTCTCTTTAACTGTTATCATTGGCTTATTGTCAGTGTCTATTTCTGACATTTGGTAATATTTCTATTCAAAATCGCGATTTCCTCAATTTCTAAAAAATAAAATAAAATCGTGGCAAAACAGTCAATTCGAATTAATTGGAAAAATCGCCCAGCCCTAACTTGAACCTGATGATCTGGTCTGTTAGATTTATTTGAGCATATCTGCAATGTTTTGAGGTCCTAGGCCATTGAGTGATTTCTAAACGAGTAATTATACTGTAAAATCAATCCTAAGCGTAACTGGAAGCCACTGTAATGAGCTGAGGTGCGATATGATCACATTTTCTGGATCTAGTCAGAATCCTGACAGCAGCGTTCTGAATATTTCTGCAGATAGAAAAGAGAATTCCTTGGTGCTTAAGCTTCTGCTTTAAGTAAAGCTACATCTAAATATGTGATCCCAAGATGATATTCCCTTTTTCCCCTCATGCACAAACTGTAACATCCTTCCCAGCTCTGTTATGCTGTTTTTATTCCATAACATGCACATTTTGTTTTATATAAACACATACGCCAGGCTTTCGTTTTCTTTTCCTTTCTCTTTCTCTTTTTTTCCTTTGCTTTTAAATGATTCATATGCGTTTTCTCCCTGTATGGGTCAACTTGAAGTTAGCTCAGATGTTCAGCATGTATTTAAACATTAAAAAGACAGGCTTCATCTTTTGAAAGTGCCAAAAAGTGTCTCTGACTGGGCGTCTTGCCTAATGCATACAGAATTCATTATGAAAGATGACACCTGATTGGACAAATCATTGTCTCCACTGAGTCCACACCATCCACATGTCCCTACGCTTCAGAGATCAAAGCAGAGTTTTATCTGCTATACACCGCTATCACTCGTTCATTAATAAATGCCTGTAATGTAAACTCTTAAAAATAAAGGTGCTTCAAAAGGTTCTTCAAGCGATGCCATAGAAGAACCATTTTTGGTTCCACAAAGAACCATTCAGTCAAAAGGTTCTTAAAAGAACCATCTCTTTCTCAACATTTTATAATCTGAAGAACCTTCTTTCAAAGAACCATTTGTGAAACAGAAAGGTTCTTCAGATGTTAAAGGTTCTGTATGGAACCATTTAGACAAAAAGGTTCTTCTATGGCATGATGAAGCACCTTTATTTTTAAGAGTGTAAAATACAGCTCTCTTGGACCTGTATACTGTATGCCTGCAGTACTTATGAAACTACCATAGTTATTTAATATCACTTGATTTCGATGCTTGTCTTTTCTCAATATTATATTGGGATATTGCCAATATTTTTTGTGCATTCATTTTTTAGCCACGTTTCACAATGTTTGGATATTAAATGATAAAACATCAATATAGATAGATAGATAGATAGATAGATAGATAGATAGATAGATAGATAGATAGATAGATAGATAGATAGATAGATCAAAACATTTTAATTAAATTAAGACAAAACTTTTCACACCTAAACCACCATGTGCCTTGTCAACAGTTGGTTAAAAGTGATTGCACAAATAGGTCAGAAAACTATAGCTTGCTGTTTTTGCAACTCTGTTACCTATATTTGGTTACTAACTGTCTTAATACAGTCTGCTACACCCTGATCTGTGATTTAATATCTTAGCACTATTTTTTATTTAATGTATAAAAAAAATCATATATATATAGAATGGTTTCCCTAGTATTGTTTTTAAAATGAAAGAAAATGCTTAATGAAAAATAAAAGCAAACTATGACAAAATGGGAAACATGGTTGCAGATTTATTCTATTTTTATTCTAAATTTAAAAGGATAAAAATGTATATTAAATATTGGGTGTCAAAATAATAAAGTAACAAAATAAATATGCTTTTATAACACATTATTTATTTTTAATTCAATGTTTTATCTACCCCAATTTGTTTAAAAAATGTAGAAAAATGAAAGGTGATCTAATAAAAAAAGAAATAATAACAATTGATGTTACATATTGGGTGTCAAAATAATAACTTAAAGTAAATATATGTTTCTTAACACATTATATATTTAAATATTTTATCTAACATTTCTTGCAGTTTTCACAGGAGAAAATAAATCCATGCCACTAAGCTTAAAGTACCAGGGGGGGGGGGGGGGGGGGGGGGGGGGGGCCAAACCGGTTTGTTTCAAATTTGTGGAAATGCCATAGGCATTTGTGGCTCATATACACAAACTCTTCTTATAGCTTTCATTGAGATATACACACAGCTACGATGTTCATGGCCTTCAAAATCATCAGGCATTTCAAGCAGGACGGGCTGGGATTTTCTGGCTCGCTGGATTCCCCAATTCTGATTTCAGGTCCTCTGTATTCTCCCCTCAACCTCATGAGCGTTGTGTTCATGCCTGACTCACATAATAAATGCATGGCATGTTTAATACTGTACTACTGTAAGTATTGTGCAGAGATTGGTAAATAATGTGTCTTTTTATGTAGTAAAGGTGACATGGTATAACCTGTGCTGTGTGTATAAAACACTGAATTAGAGGTTGTTGTCTGCTGTAAAAAATATATTGCAAGTCAAATAAATTATTGGATGTTGCTTATCTACATTGCTACGTTACAAAGTTTTCATAATATAGATTTCTGTTTTAAATAAATAATTTTAAAAGTTTTATAGAGATTATATTTAGGAATAGCCATTTATAGACAACAATATATTTTAGAGGCTGTAATTAAGAGTCAGAACCAGATATTTTCAGTACTGTGCTATAGAGAATATGACTTATTAAATTCATTAAATTCCCTAACATTTTCCTTTATTGTTATCATTATTCTAAATCAAATATAGAAATAGAAATATACATAAATATCCGCATACATGTAATTAATAAATATACATATGTTTATTTAAATGATTAAATAAAATATTGTAATATTAGGAGTTTAAAAGTCATTGGTCATTATATACTCTGTTACAGTGACAGGTCTTGACTTACTGGATCTTCATCAAGGACGTTTAGTACAGATGCATCCCTCAGGCCACAGAGAATATTGATGACATTCAAACTGGGAGAATCAATTAAAGTCACATCCATTTTCTATTTAGACACAACTCACATTAGCACCTGCTTTTGGGAGCGTGGGAACACCTTCCTGTTAATTACAGCTTTGTTTGTGAAAATGGAATTTGCCGACTTTCCTCAACTGTTCTTTCACCAGTGTTTGTTGGATCCTCTCATCCTGCATCAGGAATAGAAAACCATTTAGTCAGAAACAGGAGAAGCAGGCTGTTCTGTTAAATTCACACTCAGTAATATTTCCCTCACTCAAAACATTTTGCACAACATTAAGAAATGGATAGAACTTGTGGATAGAAAAATGTGTTTAACGTGATTTACAAATATGTTTAAGTTTGTTGTCTCACTCTTTAAAGGAGATGCAGCATATTAAATCACATCTGCATTTTGTGCAACTCATTAAATTAATCCACACTGGGAAGTTAATGAGGGAAACACTGCATATTTATTAAACATTGCATAGCACTACATATGTTGCCCTCGATATGATATTTATTTGTTTAAGTAAAAATAACTTTTGTGCAAGTTATAAACAAATAATCAGACTTTTTCTGAACTAACCTTGCATGATAACAGTTTAGTATAGGGACCAATTCTTACTTAACTAGTTGATTATTAGCATGCCTATTATTAACATATTAGCTGTTTATTAGTGCTTATAAAACACATATTCTGCATAACCATATTCTACACCCCAATCCTACCCAATACCTAAACTTAACAACTGCCACTTGAGAAAAAATTCAATTAATGGTTTTTAAAGTGGGGTAAGCGATGTTTTTCTGGTAGTTAATGTTGATATTTGAAATCACCAAAATAAACACGCCCCTACCCCAAAATGATCTCACCCCTATTTTGATAGCCCCACACATACGTACGCAACCGCCGGCAATGATTATTTCTGTAAAACAAGGAAAAAAAAAAAAAAAAAAAAAACAAAACCAATGTTACACAACCGTGTCCTACCCCGGATGCGAGTGCTCGGCGTGACAAATACGATAGATCATTATAATCCATGATGCTGCCTACACCATATATATATGATAGAGATATATATATATATATATATATATATATAAATATAATTATAGATATATATATATATATATATATTTATATATATATTCTATGTTCTCCACTGAAAAAAAAAAAAATGCGGCTTGGCACACACTACAAATCCCCGACAGAAAACTGCTGCTGCGGTCTATTTATGACGTATTGACACAAATTCAAATGATTTTCAATGGTCGCTTTGTCGCGTCCAGTGTACTAGACAGACATGGTGTTACTCACCTATCGAGAAGAAAAAAAGCAACCTCTGTGTCCGATCGCAGGCCTCCGCTCCTTGAGTTCTCTCCAGCGCTGGAAAGCTGATCCTATTAATCCGATATTTACATGGGTCCCTTTTGTTTTTTATCCGCCATCTCTAGCTTTCTGTCGCTCGGCTCCTACGGTCTCCCGTGCACTGAGTGCTCTCTTCTCCATATCATTAGTAGACATGCCCCTTACTGCTGATTGGCTACAAGTTTGTTTTGCTAGTCGGCCCGAATCAGTTTTCTAAAGTGTTTTTGAAAAATCGCTTGCCCCACCTTTAATAGCGATAATTGGACCTTAAAATAAAATCATTAAAGTGTGACCCCTTGTATACTATTTAGTTTGACCTCCTGGGGTTGATGATCAATTTTATTTTAATTTTTCAAAGAATCACTAGCTAATAAACAAACAAACAATAAAGATATATGAGCATTCTGGTTCATTTTCCCCCCTTCAGTTGATTGTCTGCATGAGTATGAATAGACAATAAATAAATAAATAAATGATCAAAAAATGAATAAACCCAAAATTGCTTTTGATCGTCAGTTATTTGATGAAAGTGATAGCGATCAGTTATCTGCACACATCTACAGATCTAAAAGGAAGGAACGAGTAACAAAGCCTCTTTTTCCGGCCGCCACTTTTGGCTTTCTGTGTGCGAATACTCAGAGGACTCACTCAAATGACTGAAGGGCTGTGTAGCAGCCACTTGCGGTCAGCTTTATTTATTTAATTATTAATTTGAAGCCTCACCGCCAACACTTTGGATGGACCCTAATTGATGTGAATTGACGCTGCTTGCCATAGATAATGGCTTCTTGGGTGACTCTCTCTACCCACAGTTCATTGAGTGTCGCCACACAGCAACTTAACTGCCCTTAAAATGTCGGCCCGCAACATGGGAGCTGTTGGACAGATGGGATTATCAGTCTTTGTTATCATGGAGTGTCTATTATGCACAGGCCTTCTATTCACAATGGACCTTAAAGAGTGTGTCAGTGCAAGCCACATAGCAAACTAGCCCACTGACAAACACACTAACATAACCAACTCTTGGCCACAATGCACAGCACCCCAGTGCAGGTAAGAAAGCGGATATTCATTAGATATATATATTTGTGGATTACTTTGGTGCGTGATTCAGAAAAGTTGTGCTTTTAGAGGTCACAACCCTGATTTGTTGCTTCAGTGTTGGGGAATAAGTAACTAAAATGTACAGCACTACTAACTTTATTGTGCAGTTTCCAAAACCCTGTAGCTTTTCCAGTAACAGATGACTTTTTTCCAACAAATAGCAGTGTAGCGTTTTGAAAGGGTGCATCAGTGTCTTTTATGTTACATTGCATTGCACGCACAGCTTTACAGTTTAAAGCTTTCCATCTGACACAGACAGGCTGCCCTAAATATTTACATTTACATTTATTAATTTATCAGATGCTTTTATCAAAAGCAACTTACAAATGAGGAATACATCAAGCGATGCATCTTAAGAGGCAATAGACACTAGGAATGCTCGCATACCAAGTTTCAAGCATTGTTCAAATAAGCTAGACAGAGAAAGAGGATTTGTTTTTTATGATGAAGTCAGATTGTGACGAAAGAGGTGAGTTTTCAGCTGTCGCTTGGAAAATGTGCCGCTGGTCTTTAACGAATAAAATTAGGAGTTTATTGAGGCAAAAAATCATAGTTAATAATTAGTTAATATAAGTTTTGTTTGTTTTTTTGGTCACACTTTAATCTTAAGTTCCTATGGACCTAACTATTAACTATGAGTTTTGCCTTGATCAACTCCTAATTTGCTGCTTATTAATTGTTAGTAAGGTAGTTGCTAAGTTATGGGGTGGATTAAGGGATCTAAAATATGGTCATGCAGAATAAGGCATTGATATAAGTATTAATAAACAGCCAATATGATAGTAATCTGCATGTTAGTTAATAGTGAAAATTGGTCCTTAAAGTGTTAAAATTTTTCATTAGTTGTAATGTATCTGTTCAAGTTGAATGTTTAATGATAATCACCCTAATTACGATTCTCATTGTTTTTGTGCCGAACTGCCCTGATTGTAAAACTCAATTATATATCTAAACTTTAAAAATACATTGCACCATTAAAAAGTCACAAGTTTCAATCTAGCATCGCCAAAAGTGCTGAATTAGCAATTTTGCTACCGTTATGAAGTTACTTCCTGTCACAGCTTGGTTTTAAAACAAGAACTAGCAGCGAATTGTGGATTAATGAAGCCAAGATATTATGAAACTCTGAACGGTTTGACACTTTTGACACCGAACGATGTGGCGGCCCCTGCTGTCTCCGGCAACCTTTGCTCATAAGGTGTAGCAGCGTTAGCATGTCAAGCATGTAGTTTCTGATCAGCCTCAGCGCTAGTGCGAGAAAAATGATTTGGTGTCCCTGCGGTTCCTTGAGGAGAACTGAATTTTCTGGCGAAAGGCAAGCCTGCTGCGTGTCTAATTTATTCATTATTCTTTCCCCTCTCTCTCTCCTTCCTCCACGTTGTCCTTCTTTTCTCTTCCTTGTAGCCACCACTGAGTTAATGCTTATTACAACAAATTATGTGTGAAACTTCTAAACTCTGTGTTAGGAGTGCAGGGGATAATCCACTTTGCGACCGATTGAAGAGATCCAGCCTCATGGGGTGCGGACATGCTCACTTCAGACGTACTCTTCTGAAATCCCACATATTGCCTGAATATTGCGTATTATTTCAAATTCCTAAATCAAATATTCACTGACCCGGTCCTGCTGCTCCAATTTAAACAATGCAAAAATCTTTAATCAAGACTGACTGCATGATTATTCCACTGGATGTTTGTCAATGCAAGATTCAATAGTTGTTGAGAGCACAGAGCGAGGGCAATTGTCTTCAACAACAGGAGAATATAATCCAGTTTAAAGAGATTATGGACACTGTGTGGGGATTTGTCCAGAAGTTTAATTGTTAAAAGTTTGTTATTACTTCTACAGATATTTTAGAAGAAGTATGTATTTTTTGAAAGCATACCATAAAGATACCCGGTACTTCATGTTGTACCATCTAAATTAACTGAGCTTATTCGAGTCAAAAATATTATTTAATATGACAATGAGTCAACCAGACTGCATTGGGTTACACTAATAACATAATATTTGTTTAAAGATCAAGGTAGAAAAAGCTTTCCATCATTCCTATGCCGTTTAGTTTTATTGTATGTCCTAACACCACAATTCAGTGGACTTTAAACATTTCAGTATTTTGCTTTGAGTTAGACATTGATATTTTCACCATGTCCTTGTTTTAGGGATTAAGAAATATTGCATCTATTTCTATAATGATATTTATAACAAATATTTATTTTAGTGAATATCCAGTATGTAATAATCTAATCAGTTTATTTTCTTCCTGTACCCTCAATATCCTTCCTGTAACCTTTTTTTTTATCCCCTTTAAATTGACAAAAGCAAGGTCAATAATGACCTAATTTTTCAGGAAGTGACATCATTTTTGGTGGGAAAAGAGCACAAACATCAGCATGTTTTAGCTTTAGACTTTATCATTTTTTATGACTTTCTGTGATGTTAACTGGCTTGCATCATTTAAAACATTCCCATTTTTTATGATGAATTTATCGAAATCATTATACTCAATAAATCAATATAATAAATATATAAAGATGCTGAACATTTAAAAAAAAAAATCATATACACATGACGCTCTCGGTCAACACCTCATTAAGCAATGCCTAACTTAGCTCTTCCACTATGTTGGACATTATGTTATCTATTTAATTTATTTTGCATTATGGTATTGCATCGAATAAAGAATTATGATATTTGTTGTTTCATTACGAATAAAGCTTTTTAATGTTTAGATGATTCTTTTTTTTCTTTTTTTTTTTTATCTTACTGACACACCACGTAAATTAGAATTTTGCCTCATTCTGGACTAAACTGTATGCATGTACTGTATACAGACATGCATCTATATGTCTGTCATCCAGTAAGCGTATCTTAATATCCTGGCTTTTTGGTTCATGCTTTTCCAGCTTTATCGTCTTGAAGGCATTTGCGCTATTACTTTACCTATTTCTCCTGATTGTGAACATGCGGCCCTGTTAGAGGACTGGATGTGATTTATCTCTGTTTGCTCGGATTCCTTTTAAATTGCTTAATGGTTTGAAACTCCTCTCTGACAGCAGGCCATTAGAGACTGCTTGTATGGAGATAATTTGTGGTGAGGCAGGACAGTGGCCATAATGGATGTCTTGTGTCTTATGTAATTGTAACCTGAGAGGTATTGAATGCACTCTCTCATGAATACTTTGCGGTCATCAATGTGAAAACAAAGACGAGCCTGGCTGCCAGCGGTGCGCCGACAATTTTACCGTTGCCCTGGTGTCTATATTTATTAAACGAGGAAGAGAAGAGTGAGAAAAAAAGCACTTAAGACATTATTTCTGAATAAATGATCAGAGAATGGTCCGCTACGGTCTAAAGTAAAAAAAAATTTACGCTTATATTTCACAAATGCTAGTCTCACAAATATTGGAGCTGATTAAGTGAAATCCTGTTTGGACTGTTTATTGCTCTCAGAAAGCTGCAAACGCTTTATATTTTCTATTGAAAACAGCAATACAATGTTCTGCCAGTGGGTTTTGTGGGTACTGTATGTTGTAGGAGATTTTATCAGGGCGGATGATTTGAGTGGGATCAGATGAACCCTCGGACCAGCTGCTGCTGTTGGTTCAGGGCTGGCGTTCTGGGATGGAGAGATTTACAGTGAGGATCTTTCCAACACGTGAAACTCTGCTGACTCACGTACTCAACTGTCTTGGGAAGAAGTTTAGCTCCGACTTCTGCTCAATTTAGTTTAGAGAGGGTCAAACGTTCTTTCATACAGTGTAACTTTGCAAGCGATAATAGGAAAGAAAATCACATTCGTTATTTCTTAAAAGACAAACACACACAAATAAATGCAAACAGGCCACAGTTTCATTATAACAAATGCACAGGCACAAATGGGTTAGTCTCTAGCTCATTACGAAAATCTATTTTTTTCAACAGCCCCAAGAGTGCTTAACAACTTGAAATGCAAATGAAATGCATTTGGTAACACTTTATTTGAAGGTGTCCTTTTTACACGTTACATGTACTTACTATTATAATAACAATCAACTATGCATAATTACATGCAAGTAACCCTAAACCAAGCTATTTCTAACCGAGCACAGTCTCGTGAAAATGCGTATACATAGTACGCCAAATAAAAACGAAAACTTGTGGTATTGATATGCAAAAATGGACTTTGGCGTGCATATGATACGCAGTTTTCGCGTGCATTTGATACGAAATTTGTTGGCGTGCATATGATACGCAGTTTTCGTGTACATATGATACGCATCTACTCCACAACCCTAAACCTACCCTTCGCGTAGCATATACACGCCAAAGTCCATTTTTGTGTATAAATACCACGAGTTTTCGTTTTTTTATTTGGCATACTATTTATACGCACTTTCATGAGATCGGGTTGTTCTAACCCTAACCGTATAGTAAGTACATAATATTACTCAGTACTTAAATGTTTAATTACACTGTAACAAGGACACTTTAAAATAAAGTGAAACCATACATTTTTATAATTACTTTTTGCAATTATTTCTAATTAAATAATAGCAAACTTCTATTTTTTTTTTAGTTTGTCTTGCACAACCCAAATTGTCTTCCCTAGTACAGGTCAACTCATGAAAACATATTTACACAAAATATATATTTGTGGTTAATTAAAGGTTAAAACGGTTGAAACATTCCAAATATAATATGCAGTATTAACCTGTTTCGTTTGGACTTTTTGGGAGACTCACACCCTGGATAGTCGCAATATCTAAATCACTTGATATCAGTCTTGCATTCCATATTCTGCCATTATACCAAACTCAGGTTTACTCGCTGAGGTGTTTCAAAAATTTCCAACATGGCCTTGCGATCGTATGTGCCGACTGCAGAGTCGCACAGAGTTGGAAGGCCAAATTAACATAAAACATAAAAACACTGATCTGTGATGGCTATGTGGATGATATCTTATATTGTACATTTGCCAAATCATTTCTTGCCCGGTTTCTCACTGTGCTGTCAAAGATATGATATAAGAAATGTCCAAATGTAAAAGTTTAAGAATCTGATAAAAACCCATGGGTTTAAAAAAAAATAAATCCACATTGACTGACTAATATTAATGTTGCTAAAGACGGAATCGGTCGCCATCCTTACAAAAAAAGCAGCAAAAAGACAAAATAATAACAATAATATATGATTTCATCTAAACCTGTAAGTAAGTTTTAGGATTTTAGAAATAATTCAAAATATAGGCCTATATAGATTATTTACATATAGAATACATTGTTATATGTAATGCTATATATGTAATCCCGATATACTTGGAAATTAAAAATGACATTTCATGCTCACTAATCAAATGAGCAAATGTGTGACGCCGAGCATGTTAACGTCTTTGTACGGCAGGTCAGATTTCCTTGCTTTCGCTGAACCGCAATCAATTAATTTAGTCAAAGGTTCTGAGGGATGCGTCTGATTCGAATCCAAGTCGCTGATGATGATGATGAAACATGTAAATAAAGTGAAAGTGTTTTTTGATCATTGCCATCCGTCTTTAATGATTCAGAGAAACTGTGAAGATTAATCGCAACCTCACTGCAGCCAAATCATTTCCAGGGGTTAATGTAGCATGCGCGGCGCAGTTCTACCTCTGTGAAGAGAGTCGTTCGCTGAAGGTACACTCTTTTCTTTGTATGCTAATGAGTTAGTAGGCTTTATTTAAATCAATCGCAGCAGCGTGATTAATTAAAGCACAGCTGTCATTTTGAATGGCAGCTTGAGGAAACCAGAGCGCCACATGTAGGACAAGCCTGATACGTGATCCACCAGGCCGATATGTAATATTCAGAGCTTTTTCTTGGCTTGTGGTCGAGTGAGTTATGGCGCACTATTCTCTCTGTGATACTCTGGTGATGTGAGACGTTTGTTGAAAGCTTGTCACAGTTTTATAGCGTGTTTTATCTTCTAAGGGTCTCCTTTAGATTTATCCCTCGGGGTTAAAGTATCTTAATTCATTCTTATGATGACAGATGCGATTTCAGTTCGAGTCTCTGTGCTCAGGTGAGAGAGTTGTTTAGCGCAGTGTTCATGTTTATAGAGACTCACAGGTGGGATGCATATTCATCTGGCATTCTAAGGCGATCAAAACTAGGCTAATGAGGTGACCCAGATACAGCACATTATCCATGCATATGAATCAGACCATCATTAGCCAATTCAGTTATGTCAGGAGAATTTCATCAGCTGGATGTGTGCAGTTGCTCACACTTCTCACACTGGCCCCTTTAATTAAGGCATAATAGTAAAATGCTTCTAAAAAGTATGTGCGTGCGTCCATGCAGCCCAAAGAGGAACAATCGGTGGTGCTGTTTTTAGTGTTTATTTTTTGTCCGTTCTTTTGCTTCCGCCTTGCAGATTTTTGTGAAACATAAACCAAAAGCAATTCTGAACTTCAAAACTTGCAGTTTATGAGTTTATGTTGTCTGTGCAGGTGTTGTTGCAGTTAGTAACTTGACTTGAAAAGTTTCAGAGGGAAAACAAGCCAGGTGTCCACACTACTGTAAGACTAAAGAAGAATCTGTTTATACTGCAATATACTTTTAATGCATGGTCTAATTTGTGGAGGCAGAAGCAGCAGATTTTCTTCCTATTTCAAAAGAACAACAAAATACAGGAAGTATGATATTTGTTTAGGTGCTTAGTTACAGTTAATCAATAGATACAACTAACAAAATATCAATAGCCTAAACGTTTTGAATAATTCGAGTTATGCTATACTCTGTAATGTTCAAAAACCAACATGCTTTAAGGAGGTATTTCTCTTCTATATTTTCAGTTTACTGTATAAACCTTTTATTTTCACAATGGCAAAAAAATCTAATAAAATAAAATAAAGAAGGAATACAATGAATTTAAGGAGATGCAATTTGTCACTGTTCAGTAAGCGTTCACGAGGGTTTTCAATTTTGATATTTTATCCTTAAAAATACAAGAAGTAAAATAAAAACAGAAATTGACATGATTGTTTTAGAATGAGATGTCAATGAATATCACAAAACATCATATAATTCTATTGCTAACACTTGTAAAAAAAATAATGTTACTTCCCAGATGATGTTATTCTTTCTTTATTTCTTTTTTTTATACTTAAGTTACATAAAGGTGTATTGTAAAAAAATACAAATATCAGGAAAGCAATGGTGCTGAAAAGACAGGATATTGGACAAAATATCCAGGATATTACTGTAAAATTATGTCTCATATATTCTCAAAAAAAGTATTTTTATATATTTATGTAATCAGACAGATGCACTAAAAACGTAAGTAAATTTCGGGGTCCAGTCACATAGATGAAAAATTATTTTAACACCTTCCAAAAAAGTGAGATAAGCTAGAAAGAAAAAAAAAGAAAGAAACAAAAACAAATACCTCAATACATCCCTTGGATGAAATAAGCTGAGTCTTATATGAAAATAGCCTGTTCCAATCTAAACTCGACTTTTAAAGATTTAAGGACACACATAGTGGTCCATAATTGGTTTTACACATATTGCAGGAGTTGGCCATAATCAGCTGATATCATGCATGTCATAAAGTCTGAATGCGTTTCAAGCATACAGTGTAAATGAGCCTCAGGCAAACTGTTCTATTCAAAGACGGGTTCGACACTGCAGGACCCTTCGGGGGAAAATGAGGTGAACTCCTGAATATGTTTCAAAGAATCTGTAGAAAACTCGAAATCAGTCACCCCAGAGGCTGGATAGATAATAGATAGAGAGACAGCATGACTGTAGAGCCTCCAAATCAATTACACGAGTTCAAGAAAACACCGTTAACTTAGAAATTGTGAGTAATAAAGAGCTACTTACCTTTAGTTAAATATATATATATTTTTAAACAATTTCAATTTGGCACCATTTTAAGAACATTTCCTGATTTTATCATTTTACTACTGGATTGCATGTATTCTCTTAATAAATAAATATACTTCCGTTCATAAGTTTGTGGTCAGTAGGTTTTTTTGTAGTAATTTTATTCAGCAAAGGCATAATACATTGTATCGAAGTGTCATAAAGAATATAGTAATGTTAAAAAAAATTTGGTCACACTTATTTTAAGGTTTATTAAACTATTTAACTATGACTTTGCCTCAATAAACTCCTAATTTGCTGATTATTAATAATTAGCATGGTAGTTGTTAAGTTTAGGTATGGGTAGGATTAAGGGATCTAAAATATGGTCATAAGGTATTAATATGTGCTTTATAAACACTAATAAACAGCCAATATGTTAATAATAGGTATGCTGATAAGCCACTAGTTAATATTGAGAATCGGTCTCTATACTAAAGTGTTATCAAATATTTTTATTTTATTTTTTCAAATAATAAATGCTGACTCTTTTGAACTTTCTATCAAAGAATCCTTAAAAATGTATCACAATTCCCACAAAAAAAAATATTAAGCCATTTTTAATTGTGATATAATAAGAAATGTTTTTTGAGCAGAAAATCAGCATATAGAAAGATTTCTGAAGGATTATGTGACACTGATTAATGACTGGAAATTCAGCTTTGCATCACAGAAAAAAAATTATATTTTAAACTGATAATGGTAATGGAAGAGGAAACAGTTATTTTAAATTGTAATGATATCTGACAATATCACTGTTTTCACTGTATTTAAATAATAAAAAAAAAGCATTTCAAAAACATTACAAATCTTACCAACCCCAAACTTCTAAATGGACATTAGGATATTTGTATTATTATATAATGATTAATTTTGAGTTTGTCCTTACTGTCTTAATTGTGTGGATCAGGATTAGTATATAGAACATGATTACAAGTCAATATCAAATAGCACCATCAGGGTGCTACAAAATGAAACTTATGAGGAGAAGTGTAAATGAACAAAAATGCTGAATAATAAACTAAATAAATCATGTCACTTGAACTAGTGATTTTAGAGAATGGTGATGGTGCAATTTGTAGCCGAAGCTGCCATGATTCCCAGGCTCAGAACAGAGATGTAAGCATGGAGAATTTCTGCTCTGCACTTTTTCAATGGAGAAAATCAGAAATGTATGTTAATGTATGATAATCTGTGAAAATGACATGCAGACGAGCATTTGAATCGACAATACAGCATAAGACTGATGCTACATATGCATATGAAGGCAGATGCCATGGAAGAATGCTCACTTACACAGAAGAGTGATCAGTCTGTCTTTTTAACCTTTTTATTGACATGTTTTACTACCTTTAACCTCTGTCGTGTCCACGGCGTGATCTAAGTATATTTAGCTGACAAAACAAGATGCCACAAATACAATTCCTGATCTAAATGGTTACTGCTAGAGAAACGAAAGGCCAGAACTCTAGTGAAACATCTGCTTTGCTCTAGAGTGTGCATGCTGTGGTCTCCGGAGTAAAATTCAACACCAAAAGTCAGCAAGATGGTCGGAACACAACCCACACGTTACCAAAAAAAGATTCAGTAAGCCTGCAATAAAAGTTCCAGAGTCACGTCAAGAAAGTTTAAAACAGCAGGAATTTACCAAATAGACCCCTCGTAAACCATGCCCATCTTTTTAAAGGCTTTAGTCTTGTTACGCTCATCGAGTAAACAAATGTGAACATTTACTTGTGAACGCTAACAGTAGAGGGCACTACACCATAATTTACCAGCTTCATTCACGAAGCATTCTCTGATCAGAAATGGGATAGCATGGGTTAGAATGTGATACTTGTCAAATATAAAAATGAACGTAGAACGACAGCGACCGAGTGGATGTGCGCAAGAGAATGAAATGGACACACTAGAATTTATCAATATGAACGATACACCTTTAACCAAAACACATTAAATATACTCATACAGAATATGGGTTCTATTTAAATGGTATGTAAAAAAAATGCATCCTATTCGGCACACCGGTTAAAACCTAGAAGAAGCGAAATTGAGAGGGCCGAAAACAGGAGGATTACGAAAAGGGGAAAGCACCGAACGACAACACCACCACACGGTCAGATAATAATGAGATGTAGAAAAATAGATTGAGGGCTACGCATGCTCGCTTAACGCCATTTAACTTGGTTCGACAAGGGATCAGCATTAATCCCATATAGGGCGAACTGCAAGTGTGACCAAGGCCTGATGGCTTGTTCCGCAGGCCCCACATTAAACATGTACGAAAGGACGACGAGTGAATAACTGTATAATCCAACGCCATTAGTTGCCATTCTGCTTGAGTACCACTTTCTAAATGTCAAACAAATACCTGAAGTCATTGATAAGACACCAGACCCCGCCAGACGCGCAAGATAATGGCCCTCTCGGTTATTTAAAGTCCTACAAACACAAGTTGTAGCGAAAGGTCCTTGATTATTTATAAACATGTGGACAGAGTTTCATTTTGCCCCGTTCCGTCCGTGCCTCATCTAGAGCAGCAGGCTTGAGCTGCAGGAGGTTAATGTTACAGTCCAGGCCACATATGTTAAAGGAAACTACCTGCCTCTATTCATGTAATCAGATGTGCCTGCACAGCGAGACGCCAACAAAACTCCCTTTAAGTCACAGGATCGCAAGCAAAGCAAATCGCTTTAATGTTCCTCAGCAGTTCTTTTCTTAACGATGGCTCCTCAACCTCTCGTAATGCTTCATGTGATCGGCCGCTTTCTGTCATGGAAGATGCATACTTCCAGCCAGTAAAACGTTAATTTCATCTAGTGTGTACATTACCGAAATGTACGAGATCAAAGTACTGACAGCTTCTAAAACTAAACTTTGGAGATGCATAAGTGTTTGCACGCCTGATGCCTGGTCAGGAATTAAATCGCATAGCGGGATTCTGAATTTGTGTCCATAACAATCGCATAATACTGCGAGCCAGACGAGCGCTAATGATTTTTCTTCATGGTTAAGCTGTACTTTTTTAACAGCACCAGAGTAAATTATTTTTGAGGTTGTTGTTGTCAAGGAGGGACAATGCAAACATTGATCAGAGAATGTACAGTTTTTATATTACACAACTGCGTATTGGCAACATGTAATAAGTCATCAAGAGCTGAGAAGTGTGTTCTTCATCAAATTCAGTTCATATTCTGAAAATATGTCATTTAAAATGCAGCATTGTTTGACTCTCAAAATATCAAATATGCTGTGTATGTGCTAACCATGTTAAATTAATTCAAGTACATTAAAGATACTTTATTAATCTCAAATTGTATAAATAATAATAAAAAAACAGGTTTCACTTTATTTTGATGGGCCATTTAACACATTCTGTTGACTAAAGTAACGTTGCACCTACATGTCTACTGACATGTACTACTCTAATGACTAATACTCTCATTAGAGTATTAATAGAGTATTAGTAGACTGGTAGGGTTAGGGTTAGAATAAATTTACATGTACTTGCAAAGTTAATTATAGTCAGTAGAATGTCTGTTGGGAAACCATCACAATAAAGAGTTAGCAGATATTAAGCAAACAGTCTACTAATACTCTGATGAGAGTTACTAGACATGTAGGTGCAACATTACTTAAAGTCAACAGAATGTGCAAAAGGGACCATCAAAATAAAGTGAAACCAAAAAAACCCATAAATCTCTTGAATTAAATATGTACCTCAAAGCTTCTCCAAGAGTTTAAGGTTTAGATGCTCTCAGCGCATTGATATTGTAAGCAAATCTATGCATACTAGAACTTTACTGTATGAAGGAATTCCTATAGAATGCTAATTAGATCACATTGGCATGCCTGAGAATCTAACCCATGACCTTGGCATTGCTAACGCCATGCTCTACCAGTTGAGCTACAGAATCAATAACCTAGCTAGAGGGCCATGGCCCCCATCCTCTAGCATCTCTTTGCTGTTGCATGCTTTTTGTCGTAGAGGTATTAGCTTTTATAAAAACAGATTTACCTTAATTTCATTTTAAAAATGTTTCACACTTCTGAATGTCACCCTTTAACAGAAGTTTTCTCTGAAGCCATCAACGAAATGTCATTGCAGTGACAGCGTCTCATTGAAATTCAGTGTTTCTTTGTCTTGTTCAATCATTTATTATTAATTCAATTATATTTCTTATTCAGATCGTGAGTGGCTCTAATCTGGGATATTATTGAGATTCTGAATTATTGAGAATACCATTAGAAATCGCTCACCTTGGGGAAAGAATTTGTCGTCTTTGTGAGTTTTATGTTCATCCATTAAAAGTTCCTCACATCGTTGAAGATTGGGAAGCGTTATGAAACCCACTGCAATGAAATCTTAACAGGAATTCAGTTTTTTTTTTTTTACATTTTACGTTTTTTGGCCACCACAGAATTTGTAACCAACACTTAAAGCCTCGCTGTTGAAGGACAGGGAATGTCACCACACAAAGAACAAAATTTACTTTAGAATACTGAATGTGACAGGAAAATAAAACTCTCCTGTAGAAGTTAGAGTCCTCAGACGGCCTGTTGCACCCTTGTCTAAGCGTATTTGGAGAACGATATCGGTTCTTTGAGTGCATTCTCGCTGACAGGCTTTCACCCACATCCAAAACCACTTTTGTTCTCATTTTGGTGCCCATGGCTGCTCTAAAGCCCTGGAGAAACATATTCATTTTATACTGTTCAACAAAAACCACATTCACCAAATGCTACTACTGTGTAGACCTACAGTGTCTACCATTATGTCTTTAAAATGAAAAATAAATCAAACTTGAAGCTATTTATTTTAAAATGCACACTCTTGTTCTTACTGCACTATTTATCAGAGCACATCATTTACAAATTACCTTTTCATTCTTTTATCAAAATGTCAAAATGCAAAATGTCCCGTTTCACAAATTGGTAGCAAAACACTTTTTGTGCATTTCACTTTGAATTTTGCACCACTACTGTCACCAAACAAAATGGCAAAAATAATGTTTTCAAACATTCCTGAACACACGCCATTGGCTGAGCCTGTTGCTATGTCAGGCAGGTCAGGATTCTTAAACAAACAGAGCGATATTTCGACAGTTCCACAGAGCCAAAGTGTTGACACTTTTTGTGAATTAACCTACAATTTACTTGTTTAAAGCTCTCTCTGCAGGTTAAGCTGGGATAGAAAAAGTATTTACATCCAAAAAATTACACACTTTAAAAACTCACTTCAGTCTCTCACCTGTGCCAGAGGTGATTTAACCTTCTCAGGATGTATCTTTATCTTTTCTCCTGTGTATTATTACATGCTGTTTATGCTTCAGTAATGATTCTTCGGTGGGGAAATGTTTAACGATCTGAAGACCTTAAGAAGGTTTCAGAATCATGAGGTTTTAGAGACATCACCAAGACATTTTAAAATTCTTGGCACTCTTGTGTTTTTTTTTTTTTATTCAGGGAAAAGAGGTTCGATTTGGGACTCTCCTACTAATTTTCCCTCTCTGCAGATGAAAAGTCCGATTAGCTGGATGAAAATGAAAATAATTCTCATCAACATTAAAAGAAGAGGAATAATTCCGAGGTTTTGATATGAGGTTATAAAGAATAAGAGTCACGTCTGTCAGGATGATTGATTTCAGTATGTGCAAGAGGTCATCTTTCATTTCCAATGCACTGAGATAAAGTTGGGAATATGACAGTCTCAATGGCGTTTAAATCAGGGACTTGTCTATAATGCTGAAACTAATCCCTAGAAGCAACACATTTGTCTCGGATGAAGCCATAAAGCCGGTATGAGTACAGTCCACTGCCTTATTAATGAGGTGTCTATATTGCTAACGTTTTATGCAAAACGATTATTTTTATTACGATTCTTATGAGGTGACTTCCACACATATCTAACTGAGATCGTTTAGATTAACATGTTTCATGGTGTTTATTTGGATCTTCCATTCCAACTCGGTTTGGAGAAAACATGCAGATGAAGGTTAAGGCACGCACTAAAAGTACCAAGACCATCCCTACACCCTGTGGTTTACAGTATTTGTTAATATTGGTTCAGCTGGAGACTGCAGGAGAGCGCGTGGTGCAGAAAGCACAGCCTAACCCCTTCCGCCCGGCAGCTCGAGCAATCCAGGGCTGCCTGTCACCACGGTGAGTTCCTCTGGGCATGAAGACATGAGCTAATGGAGAAGGAGCGAGCGAACACAGTCTCAGGGGTCCTGTACACACACAGGGTGAAATAGAGGTTATGGAGCTTCTTAAATTTTTAACCGTGCAACCTCTCCAACACTGTAATTAGGCAGATAACCTGTTAGGCGTGTGGGGTTCTAACACTGATGCTTTAAACCGGATCGAAGCTCCAGGCAAATGGAGAAAGAAGTCGAAATGAATTGTACACTGCTTGGGCAATAGGGACTCCCCAATTAATGCTTAAAAAAAAAGTAAAGGAAAAAGAAAAACAAGAAGAAGGAAAAAAAAAAGTTCCCCTGTGAAGAAGACATGATTAATATTTTACTTTGGTTGAGTACAAAAGGGTTTGGTAAAAAATTTAGATGCCGCATGGCCGTCTTTGGCATTCAAATATCAAAGCTGAGCAGAGTGATTGGTATTATTCTTTATTAACATATAAATAGCTTTATATTGCATGCAGTAATATTCATTTTGAAGGATTTACACTCAGTTTGTCATCTTAGATTTTGAAATGCTTTTCATATCGCATGTTGAAATCCATGTATGCCAGGTTGACATTTGCATGAATGTAAAGCTCTAAAAAAAGGCAATAAAGGTCTTTTATTGATTGCAGTTTTAGAGCTTTTCCCTGTAGATCTCATATAGGAAACAAAGAGAGATTACACAGGCTTCAGCCTGAAATATATGAAAAGCATTTTCAAATGCTCAGATGGTGCACCTGGTTTTTTGAGGTGGCACCAGAGTTCACATTTGACTTCATAGCATAAAATTTGTGACATACAGCCCCTATAAGTGCCATCTCCTGTCCTATTTCCACAGACAGCCAACAGGAACAGCAGGAGACGAGTATGTGGGCTCTTCCTGTGCCGTGAACAACCAGTGTTAATGTGATTTGAGCCATGTGAGTGATGTGTTGTGTTTTCTGCAGTTTGGTGGTGCCAGCTAATGACATGCTTTAGTTTCAGCTCCGATACGAGTAACCTGAAAAAAAACAATATCCAGCATGATAATTGTAAACTTTTAAAATTAACTGATCTGGTCCATAAACAGAAGAAAAAAATGTGTCTGTGTAATTGCTAATATTACAGCACCGTATATATTGATATGTGCTCAGTAGTATTCCTATTCATTAATTTGTCTTATTCATATTTTAATAAAACAATTAAAATAAAGTAAAATAACAATCCAAAACATACAATGTCAAGGAATGGATAGATTCTAAAACACACAACTTTAGAGACATACAAATGTGGTTTAAAGCATATTGAATTCATGAAATTCCCAGGTAAATCTTATTGTGTTTATAATAAATAAATGTTTAACTGCATCACATTGTTTAAAGCAGTTAACATATTGAACTAATTTGACATTATTGAATTAATGTTGTTCTGTCCTGTGATGTTTAAAGACTGGTCAGAACCATAGGGCAAACACATGAAATGATTGTCCTGCATAACATCAAAATTGTTTCACATTTCAGTTTCGATATTTCATGTAAATTAGCAATACTAAGAGTGCATGATTTAACTTTTACTAGTCCCATCTGGATTTCCTTTACAAATAAATCGGTCAATTTCAGATTCGAAAACAGTCTGAAGAGATCCATTCACTGTGCACATGTGAAAAGCTGTCAGTGTTGTACATTTCAATTAGTGTGTTCACATGCACAACAAAACCTGACCTATCAAATATCTGCTCATTAAAAAACCGACAACAGAAAACAATTCTCTGTGTGCATGACATTCCGTAGTTTCTTTCTCCAGTTCTGATGTCAACGCGTACACAGACGCTGTCTGTCCAAAAGTGCAAGAACATCCACACTTTCTGTACCTACGAATAAGATCACCCAGGGTTCTTCTGTGACTACTTGAGCCAACAGTCAACTACCATGAACGAACCAGCTATAACTTGAAGCTATTTAAAGCAGCACCTGACAGCAAGTCAGAAAGTTTGCCGTCCTTGGTAGTCGCTTGGTTTCAAGGACTTGCTGTACATTAAACAGCAATGCCTGTGGGACTGTTTCTATGGTGTACAACGTGTGAACTTGTCTCCACTCCACTCCTTCAGTGTTTCTAATTAACGCTGATCACTCTTAAACTTGCATACAAATACAGACTTAGATCGCAACTAAGACGCGCGCAAGCTGCTGCCATATGGTGCTGTCTGACGTCCAGAAATGAGGCCAGTGGTCCTGTCTGAGTTTTCAAACTGGCCACAGATTGTTCACGGTGCAGCACGGTACATTTACGCTGCCCCGGTCCACTCTGCCAACCTGTATGTGTGTGTGAGTCACCTTTCTCGGCTCATTCTCTTCTTGAGTAACTTGCATGAGACATGTGAACTCTGGTTCTACCTTTCCTTTGGTCGTGATGCTGATTTAATTGTAGATACAGATTGCTTTTAGGGGTCATTCGCACAGAATGCATTCCGTCTATGCTATTTTGTTATTGTTGCGCGCCGTCTTGCTATTTTTAAATGCAAAAATGCATTGTGAATTCCCCTGTAGGCACGCTATTTACAAAAAAATAAAATAAAATTCTTTTCACTTTTGTAGAAAAACAAGATTCGGTGATTGCAAATCTAGCCTTTGCATCCCAAAGACACATTTTTGGTGAAAGGGCTTTTACCAAGAACCATCTCCAAGTGCTCAAAAGCATATGGAGACGCCACCATCCACTGAGAGCGATTCATCCACGTACCCTCCGAGCCATCTGTTCTGTGACATGTACGGCTAATTCTCAGTTCAACAGGAAAGTGGACCATTGAGGTGGACTCATTTAATCAATGACAAATTAATAAATTTGTGTAGAGCAAGAGAAGGACAAGGCTGTCTAAACTTGCGGCGTGCTGATGACCAGTCTTTTGTGCTCCGATAAAATGAGGTTGCTTTGGTCCACGGTTGTGAATTATTAATTGTTCTCCCAAGCAGGAATGTTTGCTAAACAGTGAGGTCTTCTCTAGTTCAGTTCTTCTGCTCCACTGCTGCAGAACCCTCGGGATGGGACGACTGAACATTTCTGAGAGCCTGTTTGCGAAGCGCGGGGCCGGCTGTTTCAGTACAGCACATACAGAGACTGTGAAGATGCTTCTAGCAGAGCTTCGATTTACATAGGCATTCAGTATGTACAGTACGCTTTAAGACATCAAATTGGGGATCACAATACAATCTCAATTGTTATACATACATAAGGCAAAATATATATATTTTATATTTATGCTAAATATATGTTATAAATATTGTAGCTCAATGAAATATATTTTTGAAACTGAAAATATATTTAGTTTCAACCTTCACATGGCAAAATATATTTAGCTTTTTATGGGCAAGACAATACATTTCAATCTCAGTACACGAAACTAGGCTAAATGCCCATGTGGTTGGACTAACTAGATCAAAACAGAGTTATAATGTTATTTTATATATATATATATAGATATATATAATATATATATATTATATATACAAATGTGTGTGGGTGTGTGTGTGTGTGTATTTTTTTTTTACAGTGTACAGTATATTCCTTGCTGAAATGTGTTATATGTGCACACAAATATATACTTAAATGCTTTAAAAAAAATGGTATTTTAAAAATATAGACAATATATTTACATAAATATACACAATTATGTTCTTGTCTATTTTGAAATATTTAATAATAATTTACACAAAAACTAAAAATGATTAAAAACTGATATAATGTGAATCAGTAGATGTTCTTTAATATTTATTAAAAATCTTCAGCGTTGCATATTTGTTAAATATTTTAACGTGCTTTGTATTTAAGAATAAAGGTTTACTCTTTTTATCCACTTTTTTAAAATTAACATAATTAAAATGAAATAGGGTGGAAATGGCGAGAGGGTAAACATGTGGAAGTCAATTTGGAAATTAAACTAATTTGAAAGTAAGTTTGGATAACAACATAAATGCATAAACTGATGTCCATGTTTCTATAGTAAATCACTCTGTATCAGGTAAAAAGGAATTAAAATTTTCACAGAATTTTGATTTTAACTTCAATCACTTGCAAAACATGCTTGGGATTTTTCAAACTTTGAATTTTGTGAAGATGGTTTACCTGCTTATTAGTAGCCAGGACTAGTTTCCATGTAACCATAGATTTTATTTTGTATTTTTTTGGATGATGACTCATCAATTTGTGTGTGCATGCACATTGCGACTGAAATGCTAGGTTAGCCTTCATTTACATCGTCCTACAAAGCCACGGTTCTCGTCATTCAACTGAATCCAGGTCATGTATAAAAATGTAAAAAATTTCTATCTCGATTTCTGCCTCCCCCCAACATGCTTTAATCATGAATTGTGGGGTAACGTTCAGCGGGAGAGACGTCACTGTGCTGCTCTCCACTAGAGTCATGTGACACTAACTTTGATCTGCCGGAGAAACGGGTGAAAGCTTCAGGAAAAAAATTACCAATGAGAGCGAGAGAGGGAAAAGAAAACATTGCCCCAGCCAATTATCAAGAGTTATGTTTTATTCAGAACCTGAGCTGGGCACTGTGAATCTCCTGTACATTTATGGCTGAAAAAATGAAATGCCTCTTTCATACCATAGAGTTATTTTTCATTTATATTACACACTTGTCTTTTTACCGATTTCTGGGAGGAGGTAAAGAATGGACACAGTAATGTAGCTTCTGTTTTAGGTGCAGCCGGCGCAGAAATTTAACAAAAGAAATGTCAGATATGACAATGCTGATGCTAGTGAATTTTATCAAAGTTTTGGGTACTTCATAATGATGAGGTTTCATGTTTTATGACACGCGGTCACGTCTCGTCTGTCATTCATACAAGGAATGACTAAAAAGGCGAGCTCCCCCACCCTTGCTCTGGCTTTTGACTACATGCGCTGACTGCAGAAATTAGAGTAGCACATCATTCACACTGTTCACAAATAGACGGTTAATGCTTTAAAGCAAACAGTCCACGGTACTATAAAACTACAGATGTGCTTTTGGGTGAAACTATACAGACTTGTGTTCTCAAGAGGTGCATGCATTCAGTATATTATCTGCACTGAGATGTGCACTTTACTACTCCTTTTTCAGAAGTTGTGTTGACATGTTGAGTAGTAGCCGCTTTTTATTGCCCATGTGTTTATTATTTGTTAGTATCTAGAGAGCAGGATGTATGATATATACATAATATGATGTGAGACGTGCATAATTGATATTATACTTATTTTACACAATGCTTTTTTACATAAAAAAAATACACACAGTATTATGTAATTTCCTGTTTTCAAGTTTTGGTCAAATTTTAAGTCACACAACTGCAGTTGTTTGTTATCAGGCAGTGTTAATAATCTTAAAATATTGGTCAATTTATTAAAACGTCAATATATGTAATCAAATTAGTATTATTTTAGTTGCATTGCAAACAAAAAAAAGGGATGTTTTTATTAAAGCAGCGCAGACCCGAGATCATATCTCTGGCATAAAGGTGGTGCTGCAACACTGCTCTAACATGTGTGTATTCGTGTGTGTGACCCCACACACTCCAACACCAAATCCTCACCCAAATGCTCTCTCAGTGTGCAAACAGTGTTTTAATGTGAGAAATATTTAGTCAATTATTGCCAGTATAAATGTGTCTGATTCATTAAATGGATAGTTAGGCTCAGTGTTTTCATCTCCGCTTCTGTACCTCACACACACAACACACACACACACAGAGAGAGAGAGACCACTGTAACATTGTAACAGACTGTGGCTCTGTCTGTTTCATACAGAGCATTTAAAAATTTGCCTTTTGTTGTGATATGCTTTCATGATTCCCACACAATCACGTTGTAGTTTATTTTTTACACCATTGCTAAAAATGGGCTAATTTACTTTCAAATGAAGAATTGTTGATGTGGTTGTTTCTTTTCATTTATTCATTAATTTATCATTTTTCTACTTTCTAATTGCCTTTTATGTATACATTTTATTTTCTACCCTTTATTCGTAATAATAAAATAATGCACTTATCTAAATATGGTTTAGAAAGATATGACCTGTGGAAAGAGTGTCATTTCCATTACATTTTGAGATGTTGTGGAAATGATTTTTGTTCAAGCCCACAGGGCAAAAAATGGCCATAGTCGAAGAAACTACTAGATAGTGATAGTGATTATCCAGCTGGAAAGATCAGCTTGCTCAAAAATAACACGTTTAGATATTTGCGCTTAGAACTTTTCTTTGTTGAATGCAGAACAAACTTCAGCATTGATTCTTTGAGTTTGAATGGGTTGCAGATATAAAGCAGTCTGTGGGTAAACAAAATTTCACCTGAAAGAATAGAGCAGAAATTCCTGTGTGATGAAAGCGGCAGAATGATGAATGTGCACTTCATGTACTGAGAAGATTGAGTGATTCTGTCAGCACACCATATGCTTACAATTTATTCCTGCAAACAGAGCGGCCAGTTGACACGAGCTCTCACAGCAGCACTGGCCTCGGACTCACAGCGAGTGTTCACGAGAGAACCACCATTAAACTACATATGCGTTCATGCTCCAAAATCATTCATGTTATTACATAAACAAACAACTTCCCTGATAATTACAAAGTATGCATTAAAAAAAAGCTGTGAACCCAACAAGCTTGAAAGGAAATCTGATTAATTTCACTGTATTAAAGTGAAAGATTAATTATTCATTAATTATAAATTAAGATATCATTATACATTTCACACAGTAATTAATGAAATCATTGTAAAAAAAAATAAAATAGCGGCTTCAGTGTAGATTTGTATACAAAAAAAATAAATAAATAAATACCATAGTTGATGCATAAGACAAATTACGCTATAGCTATATTCATTTAAATTTTAAATAACATTTTAAACAAAAGCTCACTATTTAAATGAGTTAAAAACTTGACTGATAAAAAACAAAAATACTTTTTTTATGATAATGATATTAACAGATCACACTCCCTGGTTCCCTTTCAGTCGGTCACTCTCGACGTCACGTCGGAGGACCGACGAAATTGGGATCTCGCTTAGAGGGACCAATATACTTCGAGTGTAAACTAAACGAGCCAATGCACATTGGCATGCGATTATTGCATCAGCTGCCGCTGATCACAGCGTGAGCACAAAAAGGCAGCCAGTGCAACGCATACCAGCTTTTCGCTTCGGAGCCGAGCGATCACATCGTTCCGCTCCTGACTACCCTACGGAGAGAAGACTGAACGAGTTCAGCACGCTCTTGGAGAGCTCTTCGTGTTGGCGGACGGCGGTTCAGCGGTGGTGGTTTCCCGTGTCGAGTGGGTTGCACACATCAGGCTGCACTACCCCCTGTTCGTGTTGCAAATGATCATCTCCCCTGTGCGCCTCAGCACGCTAAAAGAGCTTTCCCCTAAAAGAGCAATTTCGGGTGCTTCTTTTTAAAGACGACGTTGCTTGGCAACCTTGACGTTACGTCTTTATAAAGACGAAGTGGGTCTTGCTATAGACAACGTATCAAACGGGCGTTTCTGGATGCGGTCGTTACCTTGCGCTGGGTGATGGTCACGATCGCTGACTCACATGTCTGGGCATGAAGCACGCTGAGGTGGATTTCGTGGATGGCTCATGCTCCCATGGCGGGGGCTATGACCACTCGGAGTGCGGAACGGACTCCGTTCCCGCAAGGGGGCAGATTGCCAGGCCACCGCCTAGATTGGGGTTCCCCTCTGGTGGCAGCAGGGGCGCGTCCTTCTTCTAGCAGGGGGCGGAAGGTCTTACGGTCACGGTGAGAATTCCCTGGGGAGACCAAGCCCGCCGGCACTTGGAAACCAGCGGAGCTCTCAAAAAGAGAAGCTGGACCATCCCGGGGGGTACCACCTGTTTCTTCCGAGGCTCCCCCGACGATCGGATGTCGATTGCAGCATCTGAGGGTGAGCCAGAGCTTTCTGGAGAGTAAGATTCGGCTGCGCTGCTCTCCTCCAGTACTGCAGCAATGCCTGAATCGGATCCAGAAAAAATGGCTATGCTTTCCAGGCCGCCGTAGGGGTAGGACTCGAGTGAAGACTTTCACCATGTCCCGAGCCCTCAAGGTGGCACGATTGGTTCCCGGGGCGGTCCGCGCTGGTTCGCAGCGCCCCGCCTCGGTGCCTTTCTTACCGGAGGTGCATGAGGAGCTCAACATGTCATGGACGGCACCTTTTTACTGCCGGAAAATGATTTGCTGGATCCTCCTCCCTCACCACCCTCGATGGTGGGGCAGTCAGGGGTTACAAGGGTCCCCCCGGTGGAACGGTCGGTTGCGATGCAGTCGTGTCCTAATACCGCCTCCAACCGGCAGGGAGAACCGTGCCTCCTCTCCCGGGTCTGTGGGTACTCGCTGGCCAGCGATGCCCTATACGACCGATGGAGAAAACTGCATCGCCTACGCGCGACAGAGTGATTGCAAGTGGACCAGGCTAAGGCACTGAGGGACTTGCACGAGGGTGGTCGCGACCTGGAAGTTCAGAGAAAACTCCGCACCGCGGCGGACCTCGCGCCATGAGCGACGAAGGTTACGGCGCGGTCTTTGGGTCGTGCGATGTCCACTATGGTTGTCCGGGAGCACCATTTCTGGCTGTGACTGGCTGTCATGCGCGAGACTGACAAGACACGATTCTTGAACGCCCCAGTGTCCCAGGCCGGCCTGTCGGCGACAAGGTGGAGAACTTGCCCAGCAGTTCTCAGCTGACCAAAGCAGACTGAGGCCATCAGGTAAATCCTGCCGGTGTGCAGCTGCTGCCGTCGACGAGGGCGGCCCCCCTGCCACCTCCAAGCAAGAGCTCCTGCGGCCTCCAGCAAAGCTCTGCCGTGGAACCAGTCGCAGGGCAGCCGCCCCGCCCATCCAGTCCCCCGCCAAACCTGGTGGCAAGCGAAAAAACAGAGGCCCTGAGACGGGCAACCCAGAAATGGAGGGAGCTGCTCTTCGGGAGATGGTGAACGCACCACTCCTTCCCCCGGAGGAGGGCCGGGCGGAGAATCTTGTTCCACCAATGACCTCGGTCGGTGGTACCCAAATACTCGAAAAAAAAAAAGAGCAATTCCTCTATTTCTGGGTACCCAGAGGGGACGGGGGGTTGTGGACAACCTAGAGCGTATCATACTCACCCTCCTCTCTCACCAGTGAGCAGCAGTGGGCGGATCGGGAGGACGAACCAACGGACTACCCACGCACCCTCTGCTCAAACGCAGGTCAGTGTTGCACACACTCAGACCCCGCCTCGGACCGGCAAAGAGACGCCCGGGCCGGGTCCCTGCGTTCTTTCACGCTGCCCCGCTGCGGGTAAGCCTGTAGTTCCGTTTGATGCCACTTGCGAGGGTCTGGGAGCCTGGATTGAGCTCCCAGCCCGCTACGATGGCTTCCGTCGAACCGTCAGGACAGGCTATGCGATTCAGTTCGCCCCCAGCGCCCCTGTCTTGCGGGCAGAGATCGCAGTCCTACTGGCGAAGGACGCGATAGAGCCGGTCCCTCCAGCCGATATGAGGTCGGGGTTTTACAGCCCTTACTTTATTGTACCCAAGAAAGGCGGTGGGTTGAGACCTATCTTGGACCTGCGCGTCGTGAACCGGGCCCTTCACCGGCTCCCGTTCAAGATGCTCACGCAGAAATGCATTTTCAGGTGTATCCGTCCCCAAGACTGGTTCGCAGCGATCGACCTGAAGGACGCGTACTTTCATGTTTCGATCCTTCCGCGCCACAGGCCATTCCTGCGGTTTGCGTTCGAGGGGCGGGCATACCAGTACAAGGTTTCCTGCCCTCTGGGCTGTCCCTGTCGCCCCGTGTCTTTCCGAAAGTTACGGAGGCAGCCCTTGTTCCCACGAGAGAGCAGGGCATTCGCATCCTCAACTACCTCGACGATTGGCTCATACTCGCCCAGTCTCAGGATCAGTTGTGCGAGCACAGGGACCTGGTGCTCTCGCACCTCAGCCAGTTGGGCCTTCGGGTCAACTGGGAAAAGAGCAAACTCTCCCCGACGCAGAGGATCTCTTTTCTCGGTATGGAGTTGGACTCGGTCGAACAGACAGCACGCCTCACGCAGGAACGTGCTCAGTCTGTGTTGAACTGCTTGAATACATTCAAAAGCAGCATGGCGGTCCCACTGAAACAGTTTCAAAGGCTCCTTGGGCATATGGCGGCCACGGCGGCAGTCACGCCACTGGGGCTACTCCATATGAGACCGCTGCAGCACTGGCTCCATGGCCGAGTCCCGAGGTGGGCGTGGCAACGCGGCACCTTCCGGGTCCAGGTGACACCGGCCTGCCGCCAAACCTTCACCCCGTGGTCAGACCTTGCGTTCCTCCGGGCAGGAGTGCCCCTGGAGCAGGTCTCCAGGCATGCTGTGGTTTGCACAGATGCCTCAACCACCGGCTGGGGGGCCAAGTACAACGGGCTTGCAGTGTCAGGGGTTTGGACGGGACCCAAACTGCACTGGCACATCAACTGCCTCAAGTTGCTGGCAGTGCACCTTGCCCTGAGCCATCTCAAAGGGCGCTTACGAGGCAAGCATGTACTGGTCCGCACGGACAACACAGCGGCCGTTGCGTACATCAACCGACAAGGTGGTCTGCGCTCCCGTCGCATGTCGCAACTCGCCCGCCACCTCCTCCTCTGGAGTCAGAAGCATCTGAGGTCACTTCGTGCTGTTCACATTCCTGGGCTGCTCAACAGGGCAGCGCCAAGCTGTCCGGGCTGTGCGCCGGGGAGAATGGCGGCTCCATCCCCAGACGGTCCAGCTGGTTTGGGGACGTTTCGGAGCCGCCATCAGGGAGACCTGTTTGTATCCAGAAACCCTCTCATTGCCAGTTGTTTACTTCGCCTGACCGAGGAAAAACTCGGCACGGACGCTTGGCACACGCTGGCCCGGGGCCTTCGCAAGTATGCGTTTTCCCCAGTGAGCCTTCTCGCACAGACACAGTGCAAAGTCAGGGAGGACGAGGAGCAGGTCCTGCTGGTGGCGCCCTATTGGCCTACCCGGACCTGGTTCCCGGAACTAATGCTCCTCGCGACAGCCCCTCCCTGGCCGATTCCTCTGAGGAAGGATTTACTGACTCAGAGACGGGGCACCCTTTGGCACCCGCGTCCAGACCTCTGGAAACTTCATGTCTGGTCCCTGGAAGGGACGCGGAGGTTCTAGATGACCTACCCCAAGAGGTAGTTGACACATCACTTCAGCGAGAGCACCGTCTACGAGACACACCTACACTTTGAAGTGGAACCTGTTCGTTGAGTGGTGTTCTTATCGCCGAGAAGACCCCCGAAGATGCCGATCGGAGTTGAGCTGTCCTTTTTGCAGCAAGGGTTGGAGCGAAAGGCTGTGCGCACCTCCACCCTTAAAGTTTATGTCGCTGCAATAGCTGCTAACCACGACCACGTAGAAGGGAGGTCGCTGGGGAAGCATGGCCTGGTCATCAGGTTCCTTAGGGGACGAGAAGGCTAAATCCTCCATGGTCCCCCTCTATACCCTCTTGGGATCTGAGTCTGGTGCTCACGGCACTACAGCAGGCCACGTTTGAGCCTTTACAGGCGTGGAGACTGAAGTTTCTGTCATTGAAGACAGTGCTCCTCACTGCATTGGCCTCGGTCAAGAGGGTAGGGGACCTGCAAGCATGTTCGGTCAACGATTAGTGCCGAGAGTTCGGGCCGGCGGATTCCCAGGTAACCCTGAGGCCCCGACCCGGCTACGTGCCCAAGGTTCCCGCTACTCCATTCAGGGATCAGGTGGTGAACCTCCAAGCGCTGCCCTCGGAGGAGGCAGACCCAGCCCTAGTTTTGCTCTGTCCCGTCCAAGCCTTAAGGTGTACGTAGACCGGACGCAAAGCTTCAGGACCTCCGACCAGCTCTTTGTCTGTCACGGAGGCCAACAGAAGGGGAATGCCGTCTCTAAGCAAAGGATGGCCCACTGGATAGTGGATGCCATCACCCTGGCTTATCAGGCACAGGGTGTGCCATGCCCGTTCAGGTTGCGAGCTCACTCAACTAGAGGTGTTGCATCCTCCTGGGCGCTGGCTCGTGGCGCCTCGCTGACAGATATTTGTAGAGTTGCAGGCTGGGTGACCCTTAACACGTTCGCTAGATTCTATAGCCTTCGTGTGGAGCCGGTATCCTCCTGTGTTCTCACCTCAAACGGGTAGAAGCACTGAGAGGCCCTGGCTTCGGGTCGGCTTGCAAAATCACTCAGAGAGTCCATACAGTAGACCCTGTCGAGTTCCTCCGTCCCCTCGGCAGCCAAACGTGGCGGACGTCCGGCGCCAGGCCTTCACTCGTTGAATCCTCGAGAACCGGTAGAAGGCTGGGTTCCATATGTAAGACCTAAGTGGATCTCATATGTGTAAAGTCCACGGTATAGCCTTGAGCCCGTGTTCCCCGGCAGACTTCTGCCATTCCAAGAGGGTTCAATCACCTCCAATCTTCCATATGCACCTAAGGGATGTCCATATGTGTATTGCTCCGAAACCTCCTTCGGGAAGGTTCGAGCTTCCGTAACGCCCCTGTTCCAAGTAGAACGGGTACGTTTCCCAGTGTTATCCAGTCTTACTCATTGGGTAGTGCCATTGCAGCAGTAGCTGGTCCTCTTGTGAAGAAGCCCTGGCCTACGCCAAAAAAAAGGGGCGCAGGTGGCTTCCACAGGACACTAGAAGGGGCAGTATCTGTGGCCTTTTGGTAGGGATCCCAATTCATCGGTCACGACGTGACTCGTAGTGTCCGACTGAAAGGGAACGTCTCGGGTACGTATGTAACCCTCGTTCCCTGAAGGAGGGAACGGAGACGTCACGTCCCGTCGCCACAGCTCCTGTACCACCGCTGAGCGGCCGGGTCACCGGCTCGGCTCCTCAGCGAAAACCTGAATATGCGCTGCATCTGCTGCCTACTTATACTCACGCTGTGATCAGCAGCAGCTGGATGCAATAATCGCATGCCAATGTGCATTGGCTCGTTTAGTTTACACTCGAAGTAGATTGGTCCCTCTAAGCGAGATCCCAATTTCGTCGGTCCTCCGACGTGACGTCTCCGTTCCCTCCTTCAGGGAACGAGGGTTACATACGTAACCGAGACGTTATCTCATCAGACAAATAATGTCTAATGTCGGAAATTATTTAACTAGGTATGCCAAATTTACAATATCTAAAAATCGCTGACAGTTTATACATTTGCCTCCTAATGTTTGACATGCTGTATACATGAATTATGAAAGTTTATAATCATTATTTATTGAATACACAGATGAGTCACCTACACTGAGCACACACTTAAAAAAAGAACAGAAAGAAAGAAAGAAAAAACTAGGTAACTGCTTTCTAAAATAAACCTGTTCAAGTTTTTTTCTTCTTCAGATTTTGAAATATGCTCCACATAAAACTTCCCTCAGTATTGCAAAAGGAGGAACATTCTTCTTCCTAAAAGACAAAAACACCATATTGGCAGTTAATCTGTTCAGTGTGGGCTGGTGTTGCCGTATGTTTTGTTCTGTTTCTGCAGAATGCTGTAAAGTGTTTGAGAAACAGCTGCATGGTCACCCTGATGTATCTGTTAGCATGTCCAATCGAGCTGAAAGCTTTAATTCCCCATGTCTTGAGGTCCATCCGTTTACGCTTTCCCTGCTGTCTGTGCCAGTAAATACAGTTTTAGAGACAGACAGAGCAGCTTTTGCTCACATGAGGTGTGTAAATCATGGCTGGACATCAGTTTCAAAAGCCTTTTCAGATGGTCTGTCAGTTTTCTCTGGCTATGACGCTTTATGTGTAGTTGACCTCATCGTGGTTCACTGATTTTTTTCTTTCTAAAGTCACTTGTGATTTTTGCTGGTGTTTCTTCTGAGCTAAAGTTGTGTTTTATTATGTGTGCGTCCATCCTAAATAGTACATCCAAAATAAATATAATATCTGGATTACAAAACTGTCCAAAAGTATTGTTTTAAGTAATTTGGTCCAATTTTTCAGCTCAGTTTTTTTAATTAACCAAAAAAATATATATATATTTTTTTCTTAAACAAAACTATTGCATGACTTATATACAGTACAGTGTATAAGTATCAGTGCATTTTAAAATACTTGCATGATACTTTTATCATGCTGTTGCATCCTTTATGAAAACTCCAGTCGGGTGATGGTTTGAAATTAGGGTAATGACACATATTTCATATTTTTGGTGAACTATTTATTTAATCTGTGTAGGTTCTGGTTCCTCTGAGCACCGATCCAAACATCTGCAAGATCATTGTAATGTAATATTGATGGGAGGAAAAGCAACAGAGCCATTTACCAGAATTATATTCAAAATTCATCATCCTTGCATTGTGAAACACTCGATTACTGAAGCATAAACTGACTGGCATTTCTTATCTAAAATCCACACAGTTGGGATGCTATTTATTTATTTATTTTTAAACTTGGGACTCTTGAACGCATCGATGGTGAAAGATTTTGCAGCGTTTAAGGACGAGTAGAAACAGATTAAGAAATGTTCTCCACCATTTGCTTCTTTTCCATGCTGTTAACTCTCCTGTCCCTGCAGGCTACTATGACCAGCAAAGATAAACCTCTTTACGGGCCAAACGCAATTGGTTTTTATTATCTAAGATATGATTGTAGTTTAAAAGACTCCTTTAAAAATCCACAAGCGATCCCTCCCTCGCTATGGTGAAAATGCCTAGAGATCTCTACTCGGTTAAAACTCACTTACACTGATTGTCATATAGAATGATCATATTAAATTCAGTGGGACGATGTTTAATATTCTGGATTAAACAACAACTATCTCCCTCACTCAGAATTGATTTAGTGAAATTAAATCGAGATGCTTGATGCAATGTTTCTATTCTGTAACAGAAGTTCATGCCTTTCAAGAACAAAACAAATGTAATTCATATTTCTGCAGTTTCAGGGTTGCGAATCTGAAATCTATAGTCAAGTGTGGAATTAATAAGCAATAGGTGACCTTTGATAAATGAATCCACTGCTCTTTAAATGAATCAGGCATCACAGTTATATATTTGTAGGAGAAGCCATTGATTTGCCTGTAGTTGACATGCAGCTATTACATTTCTGTAATATTTACAGGAACACTAAACTGTGCAACTACGATATTGTTTAAAAAAAAAAAAATCCATATATTTCTAACCAAAGCCACTGGTTTTGTGATCTCTTGACTGCAACAATGTACAAAGATTTTATAATTAGAATAGTATGTGAGTGGTGTGTCACGTGTATTATGTATTATATATGTTAATCTCATTCCATCACTGTAGTTTACATATCTGGAAACCAAAAGACTCACAAACAACACAATCTTGTTTTATTTGGTTGCTCAATTCTGACTGCAATTTCATTATCAGACAGCAGTCTGAAGTTATTGTCATCTCTCTGAATGAAAAACGGTTTGAATGTGCCATTTTACACATATGAGAAATGCACAAGTTTTTTTTTGTTTTCCTTTTTCTTCCACTCTCTTTGTGCTCAATTCATTTCTGATTCAGAGCCATCTCTCACCTGGGAAACAGTACGCAGGCATTGATATCGCTCACGTTGAGCTACTGGGGAATTTCTATTTGTGTTAGCACTATAGCGGCTTTTGTCACTTGATCATTTGGCTTTATATTTAGAATCGCATGATTTGACTGATCATTTGAGTGCATGTGTGAAAATCATCTTGCTGTATTTCTGCTCTTATATATTTTTTTTTCTTTTTAACAAGACGGTGTGTTTGACTTGTTTGGATAAAATTGCATCCAACTTTAAATGATTAATTCAGTTGGAATTCCTAAAAGCCAGCTGAAATTTATGAACAAAAATATCTTGCTTTTTATTAGTGAAGAAGCATAAAAATAGTTTTATGCTTCTTCGAGTTCCAAATCGAACCCTATAAGCTCTAAGCAGGGGACGTCTTGAAGTTTTTGAATGTGTCTGGAGCATTTAAGTGCGATTTCTCACACACCTTTTGCACCTTTTTGCTGTTTCGGTTTCATTATTCAGCTGTTGATCTATGTCAGAGTGAACTAGGCCAAAACCAGAGGCAGGAGACCCTCACATAACGGTCTTGCCAAGTTAATATTTGGCTATTGAAAGGTTACTGGAGTATTTGTCAATCCAAACGGTACACCGAAAAGCCTTACAGTCCATACAATCTCAAGAATGTGTTTGGAGCTTTGCAAACAAATTAATTCTGACCTGTTTTCCTTTTATTGTAGTTCTTTTTTTTTTTTTACATACACACAAACACTGACACATGCTGTTGTTCATAGTCACACTTTTCACTCCCTGGCACCTGCTCATCTTCTGCATTATGGTGGTTTTTACAAAGCCATTTATCACAGCTGGTGTGGAGGTCAGCCGCCGGCTCTTTCGCGAGAACTTCTGATCACCGCGCGGCAATTAGCACCTTGTTGTTCTCGGAGGTGCCATAGGCAGAGAGTTGATGCCACTGTGGCGGCTGAAGCGGAGAAACAGGCTTCAATCCAAATCCTCTTTAACTGCCCTGTTAATGCTTTCAATGAAACCTGAGAGGTGAAGCAAAAATGAATTTTAGTTAGCTGGTGTGTCTCGGCTGATCAGAGATCTTTATGAAAAGAGAGAGCTTCCGAGGCAAGTTGGGCCATGCTTTATATCTCATTGCACGCTTGTTTTATTTTAAACTTAAGTGACCGAAACCGTAGATGTGGGACTACGGTAGCGGCATTATTAGTCATAGCTGACATCATCCCAGATGTTGAGAGACCACCTCGAGCTCACAAAAGCAGATACACAGTGCCGTCTGACCAACGGCTTACGATCAGTAGCGATATACTACCGTTGTCACAGTCTGTTCCTTTTAAAGACCTCAGATTTCTTTTCAGCATACTCTACCTCACAAAGCAGAAATCCATTTTTTGTTGTGGCAGAAAAAAGAGAGCAAGAGAGAGAGAAAGAAAGCGAGTGAGAAAAACTAATTAAACCACAATAATATTAATGGTAGAGGAAATTGTCATAATTTCTCTTAATCATAGAAGTCCACCATGCGTTTGGTGCTTTGTCAAATAAAATAAAAAACAAAAACTGTCACCCGTTAAAAGAAAAAAAAAATCACAAGTCTCCACAGAGTGTGTTAATTTATTCTCACCCCAACGGCTGACCCGCTGAATAGACAGTTAAATTACCTCCCCTGCCCGCTGCCCCACTCCCTTTGATCCAAATAATTGGACATTTGAATAAACCAGAGAGACTTCGCTAATTCGCCGGCTGGTTCATCTTCATTGTCTGGACTTTATATTCTACCTGAGTGGCTTTAACCTCTCTTTCAGATAGTAAAGTATTTAGTCTTTCCAGCACAGTGAGTGTTCCTTTCAAATTAGATAAATGTTTTCAAAATAGCCCAATTTCGTTTGAAATGACTCCAGATATTTTACATTTTATCGTTTACAAAAAGCCAAAGGCAAAAGCTCGATATACGCTAGCGTTTTGTTTTCCACACATTTAATGCTGTATCAAACTAGAAGCCCAAGTGAAAAACCTTCTGGTGTGAAATATGTACTCCTTTCCAAGAAAAGGCAACCAGCCTGAAGAAAAAATACAGCATCTTTTGTCACCTTTAGTAAAATCTCCTTTGATTTATCAGGAGCCTAGAGCACAGTGAGAGGAAGGAAACAGGCCAGTAAAACAGAGGAAAGATTCCTCCATTACGTGCTTTTTTCCCCCCTCCAACAGTTTTAGTACTCGCGGTGTAAGCCAATGTGCGCTGTGCAGAGCTGCCTGCAGCCCACATAGACCCCAGTAAAATGAGACTGGTCGGGTCTTAATGTAACCAACAAAAGCCGGATCAAAATCCATACAAACTCAATTAGGAATCAATTTGAGTTTGTGTCAGACAGTCTGGTGCCAACAGAGAGGCTTTTCTATTAGCTTATGCACTAGAAAAAACTCCTTTCATTTAAATATTTCACATGGCTTGCCTGAGAGTATCTGATGCAAGCCACTTTTACCCTTCTTCCTCTGCCTGCCTCAAGGGCCAACTCATATACTGGGTATTTATAGCACAGGATGAATACTATAATCAATTCCTCTCTTTATTTTTAAGAAGGGAGTCGTTTCGTCATGTTGCTACTATCCTTTACGCCATGCCACCTTGTTGACATGTACCCATTGTGCCGAGATAAGACAATTTGCGAGCCGCTGGAAGAACATCTAGTATTATAGCACACGGCAACCATTACGAGTCTCGCAAAGACTAGGCTTTTCTTGGATGTCCCTAGAACGAGCCGTAATCTGATTGGTTGCTGCCCTAAGTGACAGCGGTAAATCCCTCCCTGTGATAGGCTCCTCTGTGCACTATGAACTGATTCAACATGCTGCTCAGATTATAGAGTATACTGACACAGTACTGACGAGAGATTCTAGTTGTTAACACATCTTTATGACTATGATGAATTGAGAGCAATCAGTAACAACAACAGCAACACTGACGAGGACCAAACTTTTTTTTTTCTCTCTTCAGATTAATGGGGCAAAAGAGCCTTGGGGAAAGCAGATAGAAATGTTAATTATGTTCTCTGTCTGGTCTGTATAGTTGATTTAACAAATCTAGTTTAGGGGACATGTCGGGTTATTTGCAAGCAGGACTGGGAATCTATTAAGTGGTGGTTCTGTTGGAGAGTCTGCAGAAATGAAGTTGGCAGGACACTGTTGGGTACGCCTGGCATGACATTCGTTTGATTTCTCTTTCTTTTAAAATCCAGCTTTTTGTATTTCTCCTTAAAGGAGTAGTTCACCCAAAATGAGAGAATTGTTTGGTTATTTACTCACTCTCATGTCACATATGCTGTTAGTTTTTTTCTGTCAAACGCATGCAAAATATTTTTGCACAGATGTTTTCCAAAAAAGCAAACAAAAAACACCTAAAAAAGCACCGTTAAAGTATTTTCATTGCACACTATACTCAATGCATTCTTAAATCAAATATGGCACCTATTCCACAGGTTGGACGTTGGTAATAACCAAATGTCATAACGTCAAATCTACAGGTTATTTGATTTGAGAGCTGAAGCAGAGGTGTTTTTTTCACTGAATATTGTATCATATGGCTTCAGAGCACTTGTAATATTGCAAACTAGTCTTGTGGGATACCTTTATTGTCCTTAGTCGAAGCTTAAGGCTTTTTTCTTTTTTTTAATAGCGGCATATAGTTTGGAACAACATGACATTAAGTAAATAATGACATATGTTTCAAGGTAAAGTAATCCTTTAGTATCTTAGAAACATTCAATGTTTTCCACCTGTTAAGGTTTATCTTTTATGCAGTCATGCATAGGAATAAAATAAAATAAAATAAAATAATAAATTAAGAAGAAGAAGACGAAGAAGAATCTTGTTCATAGAACGAGCATCTGTCTTTGAACTGTACCATCCCATGAAATAAGCGGGAGGGAAAAAGTGATGGAATAAAAATCTTAAAGTATGTTGTTTGCTTACTATCTCTAAGGCCTATGATTATTTGGTTCTGCAAGTATTCGTTAAATTATCAGGGGTGTGTTTCCCAAAAGTATCGTTAGAGAACTATGCTCGCAAGATCTTGCATAGCTGCTTTCAAGAAATGCACCTCAGGTTGGTTATTGTAAAATAGAACCTGACATCATTTTCCAGGGCAGTTTGGCACTGCATTTGGTTTTAGCACTGCAGGTTATATTTTTAAGATTTCAGAGTATTTCCACAAGCATCTTCTCCAGTCAACATCTACACAACCTTCCTGCTCGCTTTCTGACAGTGATTGTAAGACATCCATTTCTCATTTCAGTGTATCACAAGGTCAGTCTGTCACAGATCAGGTGTTTTATCATACGTTGACAGCCGCTTGTTATACCCACTGAGTTATTTTAGTTTGGGAGGAAGTGTGGCACCCTCGTGTGCTTCACTGCATAGTTTCATAACTGGGTTTAGCCAGTTTGGTAAATCTCGGGACAAGAGGAATTTTGAGGGTTGTGAAAGCAGCCCAAAGAAATCACAAATTTCTCATCCATTGATGAGATCTGTATAGATTGCAACTGCAATAAAACCTGCAGCATATTAAAGGATCCAGACTGCTTAGGCTAGGGATGGCTAGATCCACTCAAGTGGAGCCACAGTAGCATTAAAATGTGAGTCATTTCATAAAAAACTGTTTCCATCTGGCACTCTGTTGTATGCGTAGCGGAAACCAATGAGAACCCCAGAGCAGCCCTTATTGTAGGATTGGATATAGTTTTTGTATTGTACTGTACCCCTCTTTGGAACCAATTAATAATAGGTTCTTTAACATTCCCTTATACAAAGCATTAAAATAATTCCACATAATTCTTTTACTATGTAATACTGAAACTGAAGAATTATCAGACAGATTAAATACTGGGAGATCATCTTGGGTAATTATGAAAAGATTAGTGTATGGAATTTGAAAATATTGACATGTAGGGATTCACTTAAATAGGCTATCAATACAAAAACATGAGAGATCTAAGTGAGTATGGAATGACTGAGTGTGCATATCTGATGAGCATCTTACTATCCCATGAGTCCATGGGAGAGGATTTGTGAATGGCAATAAAGTAATGCAACTGTCCTACAGTCCTTGACTTCAGTTCCACCACTCCTGCATGTAATTATCAAGTAAGCCTGAGCACCTTCATTAGCTGGTTCAGGTTGTTGGCTTTTTGGATTGATGCAGGAGGTGTCAGTGAAAGTGGGACCTCATGGTTCTGCTGGCTTTTTGGGTTTTACACAGGAAGTGTTGGATATAAGTTCTCAAAGGAGAAACCAGAACAAGTATGGAGAAATCAGAATGGAAAGATCAGAGGCAGTATGGAGGTATCATAGTGAGGACTGAGAGAGACTGATTTTCTGTATCGATACGGACAGTGAAATCGGAACCTCATGATTCTGTTGGCTTTTTGGGTTTTGCGCAGGAGGTGTTGGGTATAAGCTCTCAGAGGGGAGATCAGAACAAGTATGGAGCGATCAGAACAAGTATGGAGAGATCAGAGGCATCATAGTCAGTACTGAGTGAGTTTGATGGTCCTGTTGGATATTTGGGTTTACGCAGGAGGTGTCAGGTATATGTTCTCAATGGAGAGACTGGAACAAGATCAGAAGCAGTGTGGAGACAAGAATTGAGAGAACAGAGTCAATGCAGAGATCAGTGCAAGAGCGAACAGAAATCAGCTGGAGTATGGAGAGATCATAACAGAGAGGTCTTCGAAAATATAGAGAGATCAGCATGCATACGGGGAGATTAGTGTAAGTAATTATACAGAACTTGCATGCAGTGAACGGTCTCAGGATACAAAGATCAGTGTGGGTGTGGAACAATCAATTCACACTGCTGCTAATCAGTTTCTTGGTTCGTGAGTTGTAGCTGCATATTGATCATGTGTTCAGCATGCTGAGATGTTGTATTTCAGTATTTGACTGCTTTCAATACACCATACGGTATTGTTTAATGCTCTGTGATATTCAAAAAGCAGACAGTATTCCACAAGAGAGATAAGGAATCATTGTACATTAAATTTGAAAGGTCCATGAGGATTTGTCAGCCGTGCATATTTGAAAATGACTTTTAATGAACGAGTCTCAAAATCAAGGGCGATAACCCCACGGTTCTTGCCCAAACATTCAGGGACTCGGGACCTCAAGCAAAGAGCGCACAACTATGAGTCAGACCAAGTCATGGTGGTTGCCAGGAGGAATGAGAGTGAGAGAGAGCCAAGGATGAAATGTTTCCGAGTTGAGTGATGGTGAGGAAATGCAGCTGGGCTCCAGGGACCCGCTGCAAGACTTCATGATGGTTCGGGCTCCCAGTCACCTGAGCTCGGCTTCTGTCTGATACCAGAGAACTTTGCTGACAAGCAGTCACTCAAAGGTGCAACCAAGCCTTTCAACAGCTGCCCGACGGCCAACCATAGAGAGAATATCCTCTTCGAAAGGCCCAGGCATGCTTTTGTCAATAGAGCAATTATTGTAACTGGATATGCACATGAGTTTAATGCTGGATTTATTACTAATTGGGGCTGAAATTTCCAGAAAAAAAGCTAAAGGGCTTTTGTAGGATTTCTGAAAAATTAGTTAAATAATTTGTGGGCTTTCTGCTTCCTGGCATGCATAGGGAGTCATAACTGACAGAATGAAAATCCACTGAAATATGTACAATGTCAAAGGAATGACATTTCTTGGCTCTTGGCTTCATATTCGGCTTTGCAGTTTCACATATCTGCAATATGACATTCTTTGGAAATACTATAGCGCTGGTGCTCTACGTCAAAAACACAGGCGAATCTGTGAGAGCTAATTTATTCTGCGGACATTCAGGCGAGTGAGGAAAGACAATCTACTCCTTCAGATTTACTTTATTAACAGTGATGGCATTTCGGAATTCTATGCAATTCTGGAAGTTTTACCGGCACAGCACTAGGTTTTCCGTATGACGTCCGTTCAGATGAAGCATCGGGACTGGAGAGTGATGTGATTGGTTATGTCATCTGCCGCACACACTTGTTGACTTTGTTACCAATCGTAAACTAATTTGTTTTGAGTAACTGCTGACGGTGTGAGGCATGGTGACTAGTTTTCGCAGCTGTACGCTGTGGTGTTTTTTTACCAAATCAACAGGAATATGCACAAAAGAACATACAAAGGTATGTTTATCAAAGCGGGCTTGGATTTGCAATTCTGTGGAACTACGACAAATCCCAACCCAATTCCAGCAGATCTCACCTAAGTAAGTGAGCTAGAAAATCACATATTACTAAATTGAATCCCAATGAAGCAAAATTGTTGCATAGAGTGTATGAACATGGAAAGTAGCAGTAGATTTCTGAATAAAAGAACATACAGTTCATCATAGCACCAGCGGGTTATTCTTTTGCCTGAAAATGAAAATTATGCTGAGAAAAGAAAAATGAATGCATACTGTCTTCTGATACCGTGTAATGGGCTAACAAAGTTTGACTGGGAATTGGGCTCAGATTTCATCGAAGGATTATTTCTGTTCTAAAGCGGAGTCTGCCACCTCACGCTGCTGTTTGGGATTTTGTTGACAGGGACGTCTCTTCCTCTTTCAGGCCATTGTATCACTGAAGACACTCTGCAGTGGTAAATTAACATTAAAATCAACCCCAGCGAGGCTAGACTCCACAGTGCGCTCGGCTCTCCCAATAATCCAATATATTCCAATGGAGTTGCTCGGCAGCTGTGAAGTCCGAGCAGCAGGGATGTCTTTCATGGGAGAAATGAAGGTCTGTGTGATTTGGAGCTCTGAGGCATACAGAGGTCATTCTCTTTTGCTGAAGTTATATCCTCTAGCTGTGTGTACAACTGTCCTCTGGTAGGTGGCAAGTCTTCAAATGATTCAAAGGCCAAGGAGCTTTCTTGTTCCAAATGTTTTTTTCTTCTTCTTCTTTTTTGTTAACGGTTTAAATAAATCTCTCTTCTTGTTCCCAGACAGGCGAAGGACGACTGTTGATATGTTCGCTGATGTGACGCAGCACACACAATTTTATGTGACCATTTTCAGTATTTAGTATAGATACTCAAGGCAAAAATGTATTTCATTTCCATAAAATAAATCTATTTAGATTGTGTTGGTTAAGGCAAGCTATTTTACTACTGAGGACTATATTAAGGACTAATTTGAATTGAACAACCAGTTATTAATGTAATAAGATTTTTGTCTACACTCACTGACAAATTTTGATACTGTCTCTCTTCAGTATCTTCAGTAAGAAACCCATTCTCTGTAATTGCGGTTCAGAGAGCTTGATGTTTAAAATCTTTTTAAAAAAAGATAAATTTGCTAACAATTGCTGGCAATAATAGATGTAAAATCAGAAATCATACTTTTGTTAAAAAAAAGAAACATTTGCTAACAATTGCTGGCAATAACAGATGTAAAATCAGAAATCATACTTTTGTTAAAGACAAAAGCTTCTCCAACAAGTTGTTGACATTGCGGTTTGCTCTCATGAAAAGTCCAAATGTTGCTATGGTTATCATTACATTAACAAGATTGTGAGTAACTTATATTCCCTACACATTTGGAACTATAATTTAAGAGATTAATTCCTGCATTCAACTGTACTGTAGCTGTCAATTTAGAAATTTAGCAGTGTGTACGGGATCATAGAAACATGGGGGGTGAGCTCTTTTGACTTGGGCCAGGAAGCAACCACCCAGAAAACCCCAGCAACCGCATAGCAAAATGCTAAAACCACTCAGAACACCTTAGCAACTCCAAAACAATGCCCTGTCAACCATTCACAACTCCCGTGGCTGTGAGTTTTGTGCAAGCAAGAGCCAATCACATTTTTTTTTCTTCCTTTTTTTTCTGAAAGTACTTCTACCAGAACCACTTTGATTACAGGTTCCATTCAAACTTCGTTTTGTAGATAATTTCAGTCTTTGGTGTCAGTCACAGTTTAATTTATTTATTTTTAATTTGCTTACAGTGAACTTAGTTTAAAACTTCCAAGAGATGGTGCCATTGTAATTGTTTGTTATATGTGTTTATGATGCATTCTGATTGGTCTTCTTTCTTAAATATTTTTTTGGAAATTGTGAATTGTGATGTTAGACTGAGAAGATGGCGCATTCAGCTGATTTTCATTTTATTCATTTATATATTTCTACAAATCTCTCTCTATTTTTTCCATCTATTTACATTTGAAGGTACAACTTTTCTTTTGTTGACTTGCAAGCACAAGTGTGTCCTTCAGAAAATAAAAATCTGAAGGTGTTGACACTAATTCAATCAATATCCCATTGGTTAAAATTAACAGAAATACAAATAAAACAACTGAGACTTGATTCATAGCAGAGTTTACCTTAACCCAACTAGACCAGGTTAACCAAATCCAGACTGGTAAAATAATAATCAGCCGTTTTGCTATTAGCCACCATGAGCTCATTATCACTGAAATTCACATTTATAGTTTGTCCCTTGATTCCAAAGCATTTGTAAATAAAGTATCATGCCAATCAGTAGCCCATCGTTTTTTTTGTTTTTTTTTTACAATCATTGTAAATGAAATGAAACAAACGAACAAACAAGCAAACAGCTTCTGCAGATCATTTGCTTTAAAATGAAAAATGCAAGTTCAGATGCTGATAGGAATTTTACCTGTTAATGTTAAAAATAAAAATGCACCACCAGACTAGCCTATCTTATAGTAAAAAGAAAAAAAAAAAAAAGTATTTTGTCTTAACTTTCACAGGACACTGAGAGAGCCAGAGCTGCCACTGATGCACATGCTGTAGATTAATAAATTTGAAAAAAAAAAAAAAAAAAAAAAAAAAGAGTGACATTGATCCAGATCTTTCTCGTTTTCATCCTACCACACATTTAAAAATGTTCACCTACTGTTGAAAGCTGGCGTGGTGAAACAGAAATAATAGTTCGTACATAATACAATAAACTGATAGAATTCATTAGGGCGATACAACTCGTATTAAATTTAGTCATTTATTTTAACTAAGTGCATTAGTCGATGTAAATAGGAAATGAAATTTTCATCTAACCCTTTTTTATTGTGTCACAAGCCTCATGAGGTTGCACAGCTGTTATGGAGTTAAGATGAGTTTAAACATTCATTTCAACCAATTTATGCATAAATGAGCACTCAATGAATAGATTTAGGACAATAATGTTTTATGGAAATAAGCTGTATGCATTCAAAAAGTTTTATAATTATCGTCTTTCATATGAACCGAAAGAGTTCTCTTTAAATGAATATAATTAATAAGGGTACACAGCTGGACTGGGGATTGCGCATTTACAATTATGTATGACTGTGAGAGATTTTTCATCTTCTCTCAATTAAATATTCAGGCAATTATTTCAGAAGATTATTGACCTCAGAGGGGACCTGTGGTGTCACATTGGTTTTGGCCGTCTACCTTTCTCTTACTGTATTCATGTTAATTAAAACAAAAGAAACTCACCAGCAGCATCTTTAAATGTCCAAACACTATTATTATTTGTGGACAGAGGTTTGCGGTATTTTACCCAGTTAAATTGTGACGTTTCACTAAAGGTCAATCATTAATTTTGAATACCCGTAAAATATTTCACGGGGGTCATTTATTGGTTTATGTAATTTATTTTAGCATTTAATATCCTGAAACATATATAGGATGACGATAAATATTAAATGTATACATTTTAAATGTGAATAAAATGTATAAAACGATTTTCAATCGAATGTGTTGAGGACCAACAGCAAATACGCTGAACGCAAGCAAAAAACTCAAATGATTCCTAAAATCAAGCCCATTTGGGGTTTCTGGTTTTGCAACGTCCTGCACTTTATTAATTTTAAAGATGATATCTCTGACTGTATAAACATCAGATAATTGTACAGTTTGGATAAGACATCGAGTCACCCCGAGCTTCCTAATGGGTAAGGGACAACGTTATTGCAGAATGTGGTTTTTGGCCTCTTGTGTAAATACAATGAATTGGAGTCTCGCAGGTCGTCATACAGCAGTTGTATATGCTAATGTCTGGGCTATATTAATCTTAACTGCCGGACCTCAGAGAAGGGCTGAGCTGTCGGCTAGTGCTGTATCTGCTTTTACGCCACATCTGTTTCCACTTGGCTGTGGATGTCTTTGCATCAAGCCTCCAAGTTCAGACGTAACACTGACTTGAAATTACAGTGACCTTAATAACAGTTGCTAAACCATTCAACACTGGTTAAATTTGTTTCACAGATATTTGTTTTAGCAGATATCGTGTTTCTTCTTCGGAGAGAGAGAAAGAGTTTGAGAGAGAATACAAAATCACGGCGTAATACAGTGACATGTACGTACAAACTGTCGAAGGCTGTGTTAGCGTTACATGTGGGAGAGTGGCATTTGTTTGTGTAAGTCATTTGCTTTACAGGTCAGTTATTTGACATTTGTAATCCAGAAACCTATGTGGTCATAAAGGAAGTAGAATGTGAACTTCCTTTGAGGCTTGGGACCGTTCCTCCCTGTTCTCTCCTGAGTAAACAGTGGAATTTGGAAAGGCGAGGAGACATTTGAGGGGGTCTGGTTTTACTTGATAGCATTTTAATTTATTTTAAATAGTTTTGGGTGTTTATTGTAGAGCTTTCATTTTGTTTCTTTCAAAAGCAGTTGGTTTAGTGGTATGTGATGATGAATTTTATATATATATATTATATATATATATATAATTCAGAGGGTTTCCTTTCATAGCTCATGAGACGTAAAGGAGTTGGAATTTAAGCACCAACTTAGTCTAAGATGTTCTCCTAAAACTCCTTGAGAGAAAAAGAAAACAGAGGAAAGCACAGAGCAGATTATTTGGGTTTTTAAGAATTTGATGAGAAATTTCTGAGCTATTGAAATTTCTGACCAAGTTTGGGATGCCACTTTGATTTTCTAAAAAAGACACAATTACTGGAATATAACAGTATACACTGTAAAAAAAAATTCTGTAAAATTTATGGTAAAAAACCGGCAGCTCTGTTTGCCGGAATTTTATCGTAAAAAATATGGTAGCAACGTTTTCGGTTTTAACTTAAATTTACAGTTAAAAACCATAATTTCATTAACTGCTATAATGTTAATATACCAACCTATTGAAGTACTGAAATCTGTTTTGTACCTTTGTAAAACACTGATAACCACCAAATGCAGGGGTTGATGAGAAAGTCACATGATGAACCAAAGCCCATCACAAGCAGCTTTTAAATAATAACATATATAGAAGGTGCACAGTGTCATTCACACAGACACTAAACACCATCATGGTAAAACACATGAAACTGAAATAATGCAATAAAAATTAATTTAACAACATTAGATGTAACAAACAACCCTAATGTACACAACTGATAAGAAGAAACATAGTTATTTCAACAGAAAAACATCAAATATGATGTGTCATGCAGGGAATTCTGGGATTGTCAATTTACGGTTATTCACTGTAAGTTATACAGTCTTTTTCACTTCCAAAAAAAACGGTATACTACCGTAAAATTAATGTCCAATACATGTAATGTCCAATACAGTTTTTCACCGTATACAGTAGGGGAATTTACCGTTAACCATTTAACAGGTTTTACTGTAGAATTTTTACAGTCTTTTACCATTAAATTCACGGCCATTTTTTACAGTATACATATATATTATAGATTATAGATATATATATAATAGTATCTAGATAGATATATTTTTTTTTTTTTTTTTTTTTTTTTAGTGGTAAATTTAGCAAAAAGTCTATATTTGTCTATTTTTGAGTTGTTAAAAGCTTATTGTGATTTGTGACCCTGTCTGTGAAATCCCAGCTAAAGTCATTTTGGGGGGTGATTTAACGGTTTCTATATAAAATCATCCTTCATAAGTTAAAGAACATTTTGTGAAAATGTAACATTGATATCTTTATTACTGGCTGAGTAAGACCATGTCAAAGATTGAAATAATAGTGAAACTATGGTTGAAATCAAACTTTGATGCTTGTTATCTCATAAATAGATTGAGACTTTATCCTGGATTTCACAGAGAGGGTCACATTTTTCTTATGTTCTTATGAGTAAAAGAGCTTAGACAATTTTATACATTTTAAATTTTATACCTGTAACCCTTTCACTAAAATGCTTCAAAACACTGGCAACTGAAAAAGACTGAAATTTCAAAGCATTCTTATGTAGACTATTTAAGCTCAGAAAATATAAACATTTTAAATATCACACACATGCACGCACGCACACACACATTTCATAAACAAATAAATACAAGTATTATACATAAATGACCAAGTTTAACAGGAAGTGATTTTGAAGTCTTGTGACCAACCACATCTTGAGAATGACAAGTGAAGCACAATACGTTGACTGACATGCTGTACACTTGCAACCCTCATGTTTACAGCAATACAATCAATCTGATGATGACAAATCTGTTTTCCAAAACATGTAGATAAGCACAGATTCTGAAAGCAGAAATGTTTTTAAAGAAATGAAAAATACCAACACACAAACACACACATACACAGACCAATGTAAATAAAACATTACAAACATATTCTGTAGACAGGGAGGGTTGCTGGTTGATAGTTCAGAGGATTTTTGTTTCATTTATTCATTTTTTTTGGTCTGATGTGACCTAGCAAAAACAGCAAAGCAGAGGAAAGCTGCACGTTTTCTGATGATCATGATTGGAAGAGTGTTGCTCAGCTAATACCTGCACTAATCCTTATTTAAGCTACAATCTGCTGCGCTACATGACATAAAGAGCAACTAAAATGAATACAATTCCATCCTGAATAGATCAAACAGTGTTATTTTCAATAGACCACAGTTCAGATGAATTCGTATTCATATTAAAATGACAAATATCTGGTATCTGGTTCTCGGCTGCACACATTCATTTTACAAGGTCTATTTCTTTAAAATCCACACGGGTTTAGAAACACCTTAAACATGAAGCTTTACCTTGCTTTTGAGTGATTATTATTATTCTCTTATATCATTTCTCTAACGATTCAAATATGTTTAATACATTTATATACGCATCGTAACTGTATTTTCATGTTTGTAGAATCTATCGATTCTCCAAATTGATTTTCTTTATTTTAAGAGTTTGCTCTGAAGTACTTCCCACTAAAATAAATAAAATGCTAACAGCAAAATCATTTAATGAGCTTTTTTTTTTTTTGAAAAGACAACCCTAGAATATTTAAATAGATAAAATCGTTGGTTTGTAACAGAGCTGATGTGTTTTTATGTGTGTATGTGATTTCACTAAACCCCATTGCCTTCCTTTGACTGCAAGAATGCAGCACACATGTGGTTTTACTTCTGCAAAACTAATGCATAAACATCAGAAAAATATCAGAATGACCTTTACCACATCTGTTTTCTCTTTTGTCCCCCAAAATGGATCTATTACTATGTAAAGTTATGCATATGAAAATATAAGTGTGCGCTCTTATGCTGTGAGCCTCACCTGCTGTACGAGTGAAACAGAGAAATGCGCCCTTCGAGTTGCTGTATTTGACTGAAGTATGGCTCCGAAGCTTTATTAAAGCCAGGTGTAAGGGGATGGGGGGGGATGCGTTCCAATTGCATGCTTCTCCTTGCATGGCCTTTTCAACTCGTTCTTTAACAGTTCTAGGATGTGCATTGCATTTCAGGGTCATTGACTGTGAGGACGGTCAACAAATGAAATAATGGTAAGTGCATTGTTGCAAATGGCATGCATGCGCCTTTGTTCTGTGGATCACTGCTCTGGTTGCAGCATGGCTACAGTCGGTCTTTCTGATTGAGGCCAAATTGAGAGAAAAAAGACGAAAATCTGCACTTTTTCTTTTTGATGCAAGCTAGAATTACAGTGAGAAAACATGTGCAGTCATTGGCTGAGCAGGCCGGCCTGCCCATGGCATGAGGGAATCTTTCTCCAGTGTGCCCCGATGAGGGGCATGTAGCAGTGCAAATCCAATGGAAATTGGCCAAAAGTTGTATATACAAGAACAAATAATCTGCTTTACTTTCCTGCTCGGCTCTGCGTAATCGTCTTCCACAACAGCCATTGCTTAAGTTGTACTCGTGATAATGTTTACGCGATCATTTCCTCAGCGACTCCGTGTCCGTGCGATCCAGGAATCCGGTTCCAGGGTTTAAGCGCAGCCCCTCTCTCACATCTCAGCTCGGCTCGCACAGAGAGAAAATCCTCAGCCGCGGGCCGCGCTCTCTCCGGCTGGAACGGGACTCAACAACCCCGAAGAAGACGCGCAAAGGACTGAAATAAATAAAGAGGACTGCTTTAGCTTGTTGATTTTTCTCGCGTTGCTCTTTTGCTCTTTTTTTCATTAGTTTGCCTTGCAGAACTGCTTCCGCAGCTCCCCCCCCCCCCTCCCCCCCACCACCCCCCCCCTTATCTCCTCAAGCGGTAACAGAGGTTCTCTTTCACCGTTCGACGCATCTCTTAATCCCTGCGCGGCACGTGATGCTTGTTCGTTATGGTCAGGCATCTGTTAGCCGCCGCCGGTCTGCGGGAATGTGAGCGCTCACGCTGAGAAAAAGGCTCGGATGAGCGGAGCATGAGTGCGTTGTGCGCTGAGACGCGCTGCTCCTGTTCGAAGACCTGCTTGTAATTGCCTCAACTGATTAATTAACTTTCCGTCTGAAAACTATCCGCTCACTCACAAAAGGTAAGACGCTTTTTGTTAATGATCATAATGCGCTTATACGCAGGTAAATCCTGTTGCTGTGAAGTGGGTGATTAACAAGTTGCTCAAACTTTTCGTGCAAAAAATATTTAGGAGAAAATGATGATCAGGGTCATAGTGTGAAATAATAACGACAGAGCGAAGTTTGTCTTTTAAATATGCATTACATTTCATAACTAGTATGGAACAGAAAGAGTAGAGTTAAGCTCCAGTTAGATGACTCTAAAAGAACAAAACTACTCAGAGTAATTAAAATGATGGAAAGGGGGACCATGGCTAATTGAGAAATGGTTAATCAAAACGCAACCAGATGTGGATTGATTTGGTCGGCTGCCATTTCTCTCTTTGTCTTTTAGTCTTTCTTTCTTTCTCTCTCTCTTGGAATGGAAACTGTAAGTGTGGGAATGAGGGGTCTTCAAATAAATCCCGTAGATATATTTCATTCCACTGGAAATTCTTTAAAGGTGTCGGGGAAGTCTGCACACTTTAATTTATTGTCATTGCCTTTTGCTTCCTACAACAAGCGTGTGGTGACCTACATCAACTGTTGAACTCACTAAAGCTTGACTGGGGTTGTTAAACTGAGGTCTTGTGTCTATAATTAAAAGCAATTCCAGGCTCTTTTTTAACTCCTCAGCATGATTCATGTGAAAAGAATTGTTCAGGGTGCACAGACAGCAGTGATCGAGTGCTAACTAGGGGACTGTGAGAACCCAGTGCAGTTGAAATGGTCTGAACCTGGCTTTCTCTAAATGCAACATCGGACACTTGTGAGCAGCCGCTGTAAAATTAGATCCTTTAACCCCACATTCATAATTAATCCGCACCCAGGCCCCTGGTGCCAACAGTGAGATGAGCAGAATCCGGTCGGTGGCACTTCTTTGCCCAAACACACTCTGAACTGCTGTGAAAAGAAGATCTTGCCAGGGCAAACTTTGCATTAGCATGCGTGTTACATTGTAATTACATGGTAGTAATAATGTAATTAATGTGTTATAATTATTTGCGGCACTCATAATTATGCATTATTATTGTTATGACTGTAGTAATTAAATATAATAGCATATGCTGTTTGTAGCTGGACACTGTAATTTGAAATGTTACCAAAACACTGAGCAAATCACAAATGCTTTCGAGTAAACACCACTTAAGAGCCAGTAATAAGAGTCAATGCGTGAGCGCGGTGTTGTTTGAAATGTGGTGCATGACGTGAGAGATGCTAAAAAAACTGTGAAACATATCGAGTCACCTGAATCGGAGCGGTCTGGACCTACATATGCAGTTTATATTGAAGGGAGCTGTAATTTATATTTGATTTTTTTTTTTCATTCTGCTTAATCTAAGATTTTAAAATGGGCTTATGCATGCTTCCATTGGGTTGCGCATTAAAAAATTGAAAAAAAAAACAAAAAAAAAAAAAAAAAATAATATATATAGGATATATATAATTACAGTGTTTATATATTAAAAAAATCGGCTTATATTTATCTCATAAACCTACAAATGATTTAAAATCACCAATATGGTTTTAAAGTGCATAACAATTTCTCCGAAGTAGAACTTTTGGTGTAGATGCGGCGTTTTACCATATGGCGTGTGGTTTTTGGTCTGAATTTTTGCATGTCACCATTAGTGCTTCAAATAGATATTATCTGACCAAAAACATTTTTTTGGGAATTTGTATAAGTGTGAATGGACTCTGTTTGAAGCCGCACCATTAGCATTTCAAAGTGGCCTGAGCTCTATTTGAGCCCTGTGCTCTATTAGGCGCAGCACAGGCCTGGAGACAGGAGTGGTGAGAGGGGACCAGGGCTTGTAGTTCATTTCTCCTCGTCTTTGTGTTTGTGTGTGAAAACACTATCCCATCCTTTTCATTTCAAAAGAATATTTTCCTTGGCTCTGTTTCTTTCTGGCCCCCTTCCTGCATCAGAGAAATGAAAACAGCCAAACATGAGCAGGATTATGAGATCCACCAGAGAACTTGCTTAGGTATTTTCACTCAGAGCCGAAAAAAAAAGAGTGTTTTTCTACATTTCCAGTAATGCAGGGATGAACGGATGTCATAAACACCTACACACACGTTCTGCTCACAAGTAGCTTATGAGAGTTAGTCTCATACATATAACTGATTATTCACGATTCGCTTCGTCTAAATAGTGCAGACATTGTCTCCTAAATATAATGTGAATTTTATTAATATTATTATTATTTTTTAAGTCAGCCTTGAAAGTCGCAGTTTTAGAGCATAACCGAATACCGATTTGTTTTTAATTTAATTTTGTCAGCGAGATGTCCTCGACCAGTTTTTGCTCCGTATTAATGTGCTTATATAGTCTCTTCAGTTCTCATAATATTCAGCATTTTTAATTTATTGGTTGATAGGTTTTTTTGCGATCTGGAAAATATGATTTCTGATTTCAATATTATCGCCATGTGGTCAATATCAGACATGTGGAGAACATTTGGCATAGTATGAGCAATAAAATGTGTCAAATATGAACCTTTTATCACTTCAAACGAAGTCAAACAGAGTCTTTTTAAATCACAATGAGCCCTAAATAATGAACAAGCCAAATTGTGGAATAACTTTTATTAGAGCCGTAATACACAGTATTTTGTGTGTGTGTGTGTGTGTGTGTGTGTTTTGCACAACAGTGTATAATGCCACTGACAACCATTTGAACAACAAATACAACATCACGTAGCATGTCTATGAAACTATGGTTTCTGAATAGTCTTTAGAACAGTGATTTAATACTTTAAAAAATAAATAAATAAATAAACATGCTTGATGACTTTGACAGCAACAAGGGAACCACTTCAGCATTGACTTTCGCTCCGTAAGGCGATGCTGTTACAGGATACAGGGCCATACGCTGTGGTTATAAGCGCAAAAAAACAAAAACACATTCGGTTTTGCAAGAATTTCAAATCAGATGATTTCTTTCCCCTGTTTTTGATTCAGTTGTGTGTTTACAGAGCATCCTGCTGTGCCGATAAACGCTCGCCAATTTGCGGGGAATAAACAGCCCTGTTACACTTGGAGTTTTATGTAAAGTGCTCAACTGCCTTTGGTGTGTCAAATACCTGCATTTTACGGTGGTTTTTATTTTACGATCAGTAATCAGAGGAAGGCAGGGCGCCTTCTCTGCCATTTTGTCAATGCGTTTGTTTCTGCTTGCGAAAGGTTTGTGTGACAGTGGGACGGCAGACTTTATACACAGGCTGCCATTTTAATCAGCTGCAGACTGTGGGCAGCACACACCCAGCCTCCAGAGTGTGTTCAGACAAGCAAGCAGTTTGATTTGTTTCTCCAATAAATCATTCAAAAATAAATCAATAAATAAATGACAATTAAAATATTTTTTTGTATAATAATAATATAAAATCATAGAAAATGTATTGGCTTGGTTTATAATTCTACAGTGTAACTAGAATTAGAATAGGAATATAACGTGATGAATTGACTGCATGTTTCTGATCAGTTCTAAAAATTTAAATGAATACGAAGATAATAAACAAGTGAGTACAGTTAATGAAAGTTTTTGTTTTTCAGAATAATTTACATATATATATCTTATATAATTATACAGATAGAAAAAAACGCTAGTTGTAATATAATATATTTTTTACTTGTGGAAAGGGATATTTTGGTATCGTGGATTGCATCCATTTAGCGTTTATCTTATGCTCTGCCGTGTTTATTTTTATTTAAATGTAAATGAAGTCCACAGCATGATTCATGTTATTTCATTTTCAAATTCAGAACTACACATATTTAGTTTGGTGTATACACAGGGTGCATGACTTATCTATCCCAGAATTGGTATTTAGAAAAAAAAAATTCAATTTCTCATCAGAGAGGAGAAGGTGGGAACCCAGGTACAGGGTAAACAGTATATGTGAGCAAAGAGAGAGGACAGAGGGAGAGAGACAGAGAGAGAGAGAAGAGAGGAGACCGAGAGGGAGAGGGATCGAGAGGAGAGAGAGAGAGAGAGAGGAGAGAGGAGAGAGAGAGGGAGAGGGACTGAGGAGGGGGAGCGACGAGAGAGAGAGAGGGGGAAGAGCGAGAGAGGAAGAGAGGGAGAAGAGGGGAGAGGAGAGAGAGGAGGGGGGGAGAGAGATGAGATGGAGGACTTGTGGGGAGAAGGAGGGAGAGAGAGAGAGAGAGGAGAGAGAGAGAGAGAGGGACGCGAGGGGGAGGAGAAGAAGAGAGAGCCACGGGGAGAGTAGAGAGAAGAGAGAGAGAGAGAGAGAGATAGAGAGAGATGAGAGAGAGAGAGAGATGAGAGAGAGGAGAGAGAGAGAGAGGGGGGAGAGAGAGAGATAGAGAGGCGTGGGAGAGAGCGAGGGGGGGGGGGGGGGGGGAGGAGAGGAGAGGAGAGGAGAGAGAGGAGAGAGAGGAGAGGAGAGGAGAGAAGAGGAGAGAAGAGGAGAGGAGAGAGGAGAGGAGAGAGGAGAGTAGAGAGGAGAGGAGAGGAGTGGAGAGAGAGGGGGAGGAGAAGAGAGAAGGGAGAGGGAGGAGTGAGATTGTGGTTGAGTAGATGAGGGAGGATTGATGGGATGTGAGAGGAGGGGAGAGAAGAGAGGATTGATGATGGAGAGGTGAGATGGAGTTGAGGAGATGTGTTGACGGTATTTGAGAGTGAGAGGAGAGGGAGGATGATTGATGAGATTGTTTGGGGGGAGGACCGAGGAGATGGAGAGTTGCGGATGAAGACGATTTGATGCTGTAGCCAGTGGGGTGGAAGGATGAGAGATAGAGAGGGGCGACTATTTGATGAGAGAGAGTTTAGATGAGAGTGAGATTGATTTGGTTATGGATAGGATGAGGGGAGGGATTGGATGATGGAGGGTGAGAGAGAGGGAGAGAGAGAGAGAGGGATGGAGAGAGAGTGGGGGACGGGTGGATGAGAGAAGAGTTGAGAGTAGTCGGGGAGGGAGAGACGGGAGCTGGTGAGAGGAGGGAGAGAGGAGGAGATTGATGAGAAGATGAAGGGAAGAGGAGAGGAGAGGAGAGAGATGGGAGAGGTAGATGTATGAGAGAGAGCTGAGGTAAAGAGAGGGAGTGAGTGATTGAGAGAGGGATGAGAGGGATGGGAGCAAAAAGAGGGCAGAGAGGCTGAGAGAGAGGGAGAGGGAGACTGGAGTGAGAGGAGAGGGAAGAGATTTGAGAGAGAGGAGGCGCGAGAGAGAGGGTTAGGAGTTATGGGAGTGGGTAGGATGTGGAGTGAGAGCGGACGAAGATTGATGGGAGATGAGTGCTGTGGATGCGGGAAGAGTAGAGATGCGTGTGAGTTGAGTGAGGAGAGTGAGTGGGAGATGAGATGGTGGTAGTAGGCGGTGGAGTTGTAGGGGGAGAGGGAGAGGGGAGTCTGGAGCGTGGGAAGGATGTGTTGTGTTTGGAGGAGTGTCTGGGATTGTGGATGGTTTCGAGAGGTGGATGGGTAAGGCGTGATTGTGAGGTATGAGAGGATGAGAGAGGAGGAGTTGATTGAGGGGGACGAGAGAGAGATTGAAGGAGTTTTGATTGTGTGGTGAGGTGGAGATGAGTACTTGAGTGTAGATGAGAGAAGAGAGATGGGAGCGGTTAGGTTTTAGTTGAGTTTTTGAGTGGAGGGGAGTCTACGAGGATTTGAGTTAGGAGAGGAGGGGAGAGTGACGGGAGGGAGACGTGAAGAGGAGGAGAGAGGGGGGGGGAGGGACGGGGGAGAGAGGGGAGTAGGGAGAGAGGAGGAGGAGGGAGGGGGGAGAGAGACGAGAGCGAGGAGGGGGAGGGAGGGGAGAGGGACAAGAGGGAGGAGAGCGGGGCAGGAGAGCGACAGGAAGATGGAGAGAGGAGGAGGAAGGGAAGAGAGAGAGAGAGAGAGATGCGAAGCGGGAAGAGAGGGAGGAAGAGGAGAGCGATGAGGAGGAGAGTGAGCCGAGAGAGAGCGGAGGGGGAGAGAGGGGAGAAGAAGAGAGAGACGAGGAGGCGGAGAGGAGGGAGCAACGAGAGTGGAAGAGGAGAGGGGGGGAGAGGGGAGCGAGAGAATGGGAGAGGAGAGGGGAGGAGAGAGTCGGGGGGAGAGGGGAGGCGGGTGAGAGAGAGAGGAGGAGGAGGGAGAAGGGGGAGGAGAGGAGAGAGAAGGAGGAGAGGAGGAGGAGAAGAGAGGAGAGGAGAGGAGGGCGGAGAGAGTGCCGGGGAGGATAGAGGGGGAGAAGGGAGGTAGGGGACGAGAGAGGGGGAGAGGAGACGGAGTAGAGGAGAGAGAGAGAGGGGGAGAAGGGAGACGAGAGGGAGGAGAGCAGGAGAGAGAGGTAAGCAGAGGGAGGGCGGAGAGGAGGGAGGAGGAGAGAGGGAAGGGAGGGGAAGAGACTGGAGAGGAGAGAAGGGGAGGGGAAGGTGAGGAGACGGGGAGAGTGGAGGGGCGGGAGAGAGAGGGAGAGCGGAGAGGGGGAGAGGATGGGGCGGGAGGAGAGAGGGAGGTAGAGGGAGAGGGGAGGACAGAGCGGAGAGCGAGGAGGTTTTGAGGAGGTGAGAAGGAGGAGAGGAGAGGATGAGAGAGGGAGACGAGGATGGGGAGGAGAGAGGGAGGGGCAGAGGAGAGGAGGAGAGGTCGAGATTGGAAGAGGAGAGAGGGAGATGGAGCGAGAGAGGGGAGAGAGAGGGTATTGAGAGTGAGATGGGAGCGGAGAGAGAGGATGGAGTAGGGTGAATGAGCCGGAGAGTGGGGAGAGAGCGGAGAGAGAGAGAGAGGAGAGAGAGAGGAGGAGGAGAGGGATGGAGAGAGGGACGAGGAGAGGATGAGGAGGGAGAGAGCGAGGAGAGAGAGAGGGAGAGAGAGGAGAGAGAGAGAGAGAGAGAGAGAGAGGGAGAGAGAGGGAGGAAGAGAGGAGAGAGAGAGGGAGAGAGGGAGGAGGAGCGGGGATGGAGAGGGGTTATTAGGCGTCTGGTGGTAGGAGAAGGGTTGTGTCTCGGCTGGTTTATAGGAGCACACTTGAAAGGGTTATTTTCCAGCAGACACACCTGTTATTTCAGAACGCTGACGAGAGGTTGGCCTACAGTGTAATCTTTCTTTTGTAAGTTATTTACAAGAAAACGTCTTCAAATTTGGAAGATTATGGAAATGCACACTTCCAGAAGTCTTGTTTTTTAATTTTATGCATTACTTACTTTCACACATTATTTATTAACACTATTAAAAAAAGTATTATTATTACCACTGCTAATAATAATATTAATAATAATTCAATTACTATTAAACTTAATACTGTTTTACGTTGTATTGTTGTGGAAAATTATAGCAGTAATAGTCATTAAAGCTATTAAATAATGCAAATGGACATTTTTGAATTATATATAATAACCAAGAATGCTAAATAATAAATATGAATCTAACATTTTAGCTTTTTCAAAGTAGCCACCTTTTGTCTATATTACAGCTCAACCAGTAATGAAACAATATTGAAGGAGTTCTCATATGTGCCGAACACGTTTTCTTTGTTCTATCTAATCCATAAAAAAATGACAAAAATACAAATAAAATAATGAAATTCATATGTATGCCCAGTTTCAGTTAAATGTTGACTGGTAGTGAACATTCGTATCATAAAATGAAACAGAACAACAGTTAAGACGTTTCCTGCAGATTCCACTAATCCTTAGATAACTAATCTAATCTGGGGTCAACAGGAAGTTGTTTCCTAAAAACATTCCAAGGTCAGAGGTCAGCTTTATCTTGTGTGGTTCATGTGACAGTTTATCAGCCAATCATGAGAGTATAATCAGAAGCACTGTGTTTGCGAATCTCCTGACCTCATGTTGTAGATAATCTATAGCTTTAAATGATCTCTCCAAATGTTTAGAAACCACACCAGGTGCTGATTCAGCTGAAAAATTGAGTATGTATATGAAATTGTGTGACATGAAAATATCGTTTAGGTAAAGAAAATTTAAAGAGATCTGAACATTAAAAAAAAAAGGTCTTTAACACTTTGCAAAGCTTGATTTGAGAAGCTATTTGTACCGGATCTATCCTTAAAAATGTTTTGTTTTTTTTTTTTGTTGTAACCTAGTGTAGTCAGGCTGAAGCATTCATATTAAATAATAATGCCACATTTTTTAATAATAAATGAAAAGAACGTTTTTAGATTTCTGACAAAACCTGACAGAAATACAACAGTTGAGTAATATATATATATATAGATATAAATCTTATATATATTTATATATTTTGGCATATATATACGTGCCTCCCGACACTTGAAATTGAGTTCTTTTATATATATATACTGTATATATATATATATATATATATTATATTAGATATATATCTATATATATTATATATATATATAATATACATACATACATCAACATACATATATATAAACAGCAACCCAATTTAAGTGTTGGTAAACAAGTATTGAAGTAAAGAATATATATTCACATATATGTGTATTATTATTATTATTATTATTATGTTTTTTGTCTGTAATTCTGTGACAACAGCGCAGTGGTGTTTTAGACAAAAGAGACAATGAGATTTCTACTTTGGTTGACTTGTTGGCCACCATTGGCTGATCTCTGGCCATTTTTCCCCCCCTCTTGTACTGATTAAGCTCAGGAATTCAAACAGGATACTGTTCCTAGATCAGCACTTTGGGGCTCTTCCAAATAGAGCAAGCTAGAGAACTCTTCATAACCACTAAATCAATGCTGTTGCTTCCATGCATTAATCTAAATTCAGATGCAGAGGTTAGGAGTTTATTAAGACCTTTGTGCTGGCCAGGCGTGTACACTGATTGGATAATCAGTCTGCGAGTGACATCTGACAGCTCCGCCTCCATTGATGTTCTTGGTAACGTTCTCTTCTAAAATTATGGCAATAGTTAACAAAGCAATTTAATGTGATTAATTTTAATGTAGTAAATGTTATGGCAGTAACAGCAAATAATAAAGATAAGTTTGAAATGTGGGATACATTATAGTCTTCATGTCACAGTCAAAAATGGCTCCTCAAAAGATCTGAGTTTGCGTCCGTTGCAAATTCGCATTCAGACTCCATTCTGATGTGGAACGCCCACTTTTCATGGTCCAATGAAATCTCACTGGATGAAATCAAGTCCTACCCGACATTTTTTTTCTCTCTTTCAAATAAAAACAAAGAATGGCAGACGAAGCCTTTACCCTTGAGGAAAAGAACTCAATAACATTTACAGGTCTCATTTTGAACTCATGTTGAAATTTGGCCTTGTTTGAATTGTAATGTCTTCCTCTGTAACATATAGGATTTTTATCCTGAGGGACGGGAGTACAGTGGACAGGAAATGATGCAGAAAGAGAGACAGAGTGTGATCACGTCTCTTTGCTCGATGTGTCTTGAGCGTGAGTAGCACTGCCGCAGCTCTGGCTGTGAAGCGCAGGATTAAGCGGAAGATGATATAAGCTGAGTTCTTTTATTGTCAGGCTGACTATAATGACCACAATGCATTTCTAACGTGAACAGCTTAAGGAGGGGAAACAGGTCAAAGCATGTCACATGCGTCGCATAAAATGACGAGTCAAGACTGAGTGGATGTGTAGTATAAGGCATACAACAAATGACTTATAAAAGGAAAATATTCATTTTTATAATGCTAAAGTTTAAATATGTGTATAAAGTAACAACCCATCAATCACATTTGAATTATTTAAAGTGTATTTCAGCCACATGGCAGTTTTGATATCTTTGCTTTGTGGCACCTGCTGAAATGGCTCTGATCGGCACAAAACTGCAAAGTGTCAAACACTTCGTAATGGCATTTGCATAACTCACACATGCCTGGTGTGAATTTCGCCCCTGTTTACACAAACAGTGGTGGGGCGGCTTGTCTCACGCCACACACAAGAGCCAAGAGAGTTACTCACAGATATCTAACTGGATAATGTAAACACAAACAGTATATAATCATATCTACTCTTATATATATGATATATACTACATTTAAAACCTTGAAAATATCAAAGTAGTTATAAAAAAAATGTTATAATTAAAAATTTAAATAGATGCATTCTACAGTGTGGGAAGAATATATACGCTGTGAACACACACACACACACACACACACACAAAATATTTTTAATATAAAAACAATGAGAAAATGAATTTTATTTCCCTATAAGCTGTTTAAAAAAATATTTAAATATTAATTTCAAAAGTTACTCAATGCTGACAAGCAGAACCAAATAAAAACGTTGCATTTATAATTAATAGGCATATTTCTAACCGTCATTAGCTCCCGTGATGGACAGTGCTGCTTTATCTTCATGCTCTTGGCTGAATGAAGCACATTACTCTGCGAGCCCACGGCCCAGCCGGCCCCGTCCGCCAAGTGGCCCCCCGTCACCACCACGGCTCCAGTGACCTCTTTTGTTGTATTCTGATAAGATCTACTCAGTGTTTGCTTCACCAACCTCCAGTGGTGTGTCTGGTTACTTTACTGCAATTAAGAGAAAGCAAAACAAGCGTAGAAGAAAATCGTGTGGGGTCAAGTTTGCGTGTGGTGGGGTGGGTGCGTGTGTGCGTGCGTGCGTGCGTGGGCTTTCATTCACAGAGTTTAATGTGATTTATAGATTATATTCTGTCACAGAATACATAAGGAAAGAAGAAGCCTTTTGTAGTGCGGTCGGTTTTCCTATTGGACTTTTTGTCCGGTGCATGCAGCGAATCGCAAGCCCCATCAAAGCAATTACCTTTGCTAAACCCATATTAGTCTTATAATTGGATAATCTTGTATTGCTTTGGCTTAATTCATTCTGTTGCACCAAATGGTTTCCTGTCCTCAGTAACATTTTAGGAGCTCATGTTCTTAGAGAGAAACGCTCTAGCCTTCTCTTCGTCTGATAATGTAGATGGTTTTTTTTTTCTGAAAGTGCCTCAGTGAAATGAAATATTGGTGAATGTGAACGACGCAGTGGATTCAGACACAGTGACTGTACAATATAAAAACTATTGACTGTGGCTGTTCTCCAAAACCTTCTGTGCTGCCTTGCGATCTACTGCCTACATAGGCAGCATCCTAACGAAATCGAACATCATAAGAGACGGTTTTGGAACGCTGTACATAAGCAGCAGCTTTGTGTTTTTTTCAAAGAACCAGACACAATGCATTCCTATGAAACCTATACGTAGGCAGCTCACCAGGTTTTGGAACAGAGCTGATTAATTATTAATTAAACACTAGTGTTCAAAAGTTTGGGGTCAGTAAGGTGTTTTCTTTTAAAGAATGTAATAATTGTATTCAGCAAGGGCACGTTAAATTGATCAAACGTAACAGCAAAAAAATTTAGAATGTTGCTAAAGATTGTGAACTTTCTATTCATCAAAGTAGCTTGGAAAAAAAAAATTATCAAGGTTTCCAAAAAAAATCTTTAGCAGCACAACTGTTTTCAAAATTGATAACTAAAGACAAGTTTCTTAAGCACCAAGTCAGCATATTAGATTGACTTTTGAAAAATTATGACACTGGAGACTAAAGTAATAATGCTGAAAAAAATTACATTTACATTTTAAAGTACATTAAAATAGAATTTTAAATTATTGTATTTAATTTAATTTAGTTATTTTAATATTTGATAATACTGTTCCTATTGCAGTTTTGATCAAATAAATGCAGCCTTGGAACATATAAAATACTTTTCAACAACATTAAAACACATAAAAAATTTTAAAATGTAAAATATCATATATTTTAAGTATAATGCATGTTAAATAAGAATATAGGAAGTTAAACACTATTTTTTGAAATAAATAAAATCAAAATACGCATATACCATCATTTAACAACCTCACGGCTTTTGTTAGATTTGTCTTTAAATATTTGCCTATGGAGGATATGCATGTTTTGTTTTTTTTTCTTCTAGAACCCTGCAGTTGCCCTCTATTGTAGTAACATCATCTGTTGTCTTTCACTGAAGGACTAAAACAAAGATATATTCACGATATGCTCAATGGGTGCAAAGACACGGAGCAAAACTAAGTCTGCGTGAACGATGTATAAATTATTGAATGGCATCATTTGCATGCTTTATGTTCAGCTCTTATTAAAATCTAAACCTACGCCTTGATCAGAGGGAAACGCTACTTGTTATTTTTGACCTCTCAGTGAAGCAGGCTTCCTGAATTGATCCCTGCTTTCAGACAGTTGCGCTGTCACCCCCAAGTGTGCTCATGATATCCTCCTCTGGACTCAGATTGTGGAAAATTACACTGAATGGCAGAGACCTTCACAACATACCAGAGCTGAAAGAACACGAATAAAGAGGCTAGAGAGATAAAAACGACAGACAGAGAGAGGCAGAAAATGAATTTTCTGTATCTGCAGCCTTTCCGCGGGTGGCAGAAGACAGCTGAGACGCCGGTAATCTATTTATATCTGGAAGATTCCTCAGGACACTAAAGGCTTTGATTTCTGGACAGGTTCAGAGTCCAGGGAGGTTGTTTCCCTGGACGCAGGTCACTTATATGACACATCTTCCAAAAGCATTTGAGGATCGCATGAAACGCTGCAGGAAAAGTTAGATGACATCAAACCCATCAATGTCCCATCCCAGCACCAGTATGCTCTCGCCTGCAACTGAATGCAGCTGTTTTTCCGATGCACCCCAGCTAATTTCCGAGCAACGTCGTTATTCAGGCTGCATCACTGTGAAAAAATGAAGTGTAACTGTGGGAGAACTTTATGAAGAAAGCATCGTTTGACTGAAATGTGCTCAGAAGCAGCCCTGTATTCCTGCTGGTGTTGAATGTCCAACATTATTATATGGTCTGCTATTAATGTCAGATGTTTGTGCTCTGTGTTTGCAAAAAAAAATGAAAAAATCCCTTTGAAATAGTACATGAGATGGACAACATCACATCTATGTGGCAGTGAATTTGTCACACTCGGATTGTAAATAAACCGAATGAGGTTGAGAAGCCATTTGCGGACGGTTTCCAAACCTGAAGACATTTGGCAACTGGTATAAAAATCAAGCTTCAGACCCTCCAGCAAACCGCTGTTCCCAATCCCATCATGCATTTATTACGCTATAAACAGGAAGAAAACATGGTGTCATATTATGTCACGCATTCATGTGAGAATGCGTGGGCTTGAAGGACTGAAGGAGCACAAGATGGCGAAGACACCTTTCAGTCAGGCTAATATAGCACACAAACGCTTCAGTCACTGTTTGACTGCTGTGCTAATGTACAGCTTTAACCTGTGTGGAAAACACAGCCGCCATATCTGTTGTTTACATTCTCTGATCTGCTAACTAGCTTCAAAATAAAGCCATTTTCTGCTACCGATAACAAACAGCCCTAAAACCACTACACAAACCTGCTAGAATAGCTAGTATTAAGTATCTGGGTTCCAAAATAATTTATTTCAGCAAGACTTTGATTGTGAACCACTGGAATGATTTAGTAACATTGGCAAACATTGCTAATCTGTGGCGGCAAAGTTTAATTGGAACCCTGTTGAAAAAAAACAGCATATGCTGGTTAGGTATGTTTTGAAGCTGGGATGCTGGTTTGAGCTGGTCCTTTGCTGGTTTCCCTTACGAAAAATATGTTTATTCAAGTGTGCTATTAGTATACTTCTTTTAAACTAAAAAAATAGGAAAGTATACTTTCAGTTTACTTTTTGTGTAATTCTCAGACATGGGCTTTATGTACTTCTCAGAAATATACTTAAAATTACATTTAAGTATACTTGACTTATACTTGAAAAAGTCTAAATATATTTGAGCTGTACTTGTGCTCAGATAATCCGTGTTTTCATTGTTATACGGTAGGGGGCGCTAGTACACATCTTCTGTACAGAATTCCAAAAAACACAAGTGAAGAAGAAAAAAAAACAACAGATGGTTCCACATGTAATCTAACACGATCATCAGACATAAAACAGCATCAAAACTGTGTAACGTTATGGATTAAAATGTCGCCCCATGAAGAGATAATGACTGTCAAGCTTTGGGGTGTTGATCGACTACGTTTTGAGGAATCTTCTGAATCCAATTTCATAGCTTTTTTAAGCTTTTTGTCAAAAATCTTGTTTAGTTCTTTAGTTGTATTTATTTATACAACGTTACCACATTCAAGAGTTTAAAAAAAGAATGCATGAAGCTGTAGATTAACTGTTTGTTTACAAGCAAAAAGTGTTTGTTTACCGTCTTTGCTGTTTTTGTAATGTTCATATATTTATATACAAAATATATACAAATTAATACCTACATAGGGACATAGTAGTATACTTAAAGGATGATGTAAAGTTCACTTAAAGAAAAACTTACGAGTATACTTGTAGAATAAAACTACTAAACTAGTAGTTTACAGACTAAAAAAAAAAAAGTGTACTAAAAATGCTACAAGTATCTAATTAGCAAACTATTAGTATACCTATAAGTTCAATTTTAGTATAGTTGCAGTACAAACTAAAAAATTTGATGTAAACTAGTAGTGTACTTAAAGTTTACTACTGTTATACTTAAAATATACTTTATATACTAGAAAGTGGGCCAATTTTAGTCCCAAGGAGTATTGAAATAGAACACTTACAAGTATACTACTAGTACAAGGATATTTGTATACTTACTACATAAAGTCTACTTAAAAATATACTTGAACTTTACTTAAGTACACTTAACAAATAACTTGAAGTATACTACTTTTTGGTAAGGGTTATGCTGGTCCTTTGCTGGTTTAAACTGGTCCTTAGGTGGTCATGTGCTGGTCTTAAACTGGTTGGACCAGTTTAGGACCAGCACATGACCAGCTTAACCGTAAGGACAGCATATAAACGCCCAAAGGACCAGTCAAACCAGCACCAAGCTTTCAAAACTACTAACCAGCATATGCTGTTTTTTTTTTTTTTAAATCTGTTTCTAATAGTAAAGGTCATGCAGTTATTATTAATATTATGAAATAATAATAAGTATTTTGAGTATGTACGGAGAGCGACTTGATTATGTCATTCGTGGTGCTTGACGGGAGAGAGACATTACAACAGTCACATGACTGTGACACTTGGCCTTTTCAATGTTTTGAATGAAATACACAGAACTGGCAATTAGCCTTTCAACTTTCTTTAAACGGTTAAGAAGTGTAAAGGGGGTCAAATGAGTTAGTGGAGGGACAGCTGTGTCTCAGTTCCACCGCTCACAGTGTTAGTTAACACATGTAAATGAGGCTAACGATCCAGACACAATCTCTCATGGCTTTCTTATCCAGAGCCTTGAGCCTAACAGCTCACAATGAGAGATGACAACAAAGTCACCACCCAAACAAACTAGAGCCATGCGAGAGACACATTGAGTACATTAGAGTACAGAGAGTACATTGCTCCTTTCGTCCAGATTTGAATCAGTATTTTTTCCCCCTTCACTAGATTTAAAACGACGTCATTTTTATGTCACAATCCTAAAGTAATTACTGAAGTTTTGAAACTGGAAAGCCATACATACGTATTAGACTCTTGAAAGTTTCTCGTTTTTAACATATGGCCCAGGCAATTACAGTAGCAAGTCAAAAAACGTCATCTTTCCACTTTCCACTCCATTTGAGTTGTAATCTTAAACTATAAAAAAATATATTATTAGAGGTCTGAGAGGAAGATTGAAGTAATATAGAGTTAATTATGATCCAAACTGTGATAAAAATGAGATACCAGGCAGAGTATCATAATGAGATGGAGAATTTGAAAGCGAAACCTGCAGGACCACAAGTTTGTCCTGTTTAACCACAGAAATAGCAGAGTGTCGACTCACTGTGACTCTTTGCCAAGCATCCGACTGTTCAGCTGAGCTTGTGGGAGGCGAGGGTATAAAATGAAAGTCACTTCCTTTCCTAAACTGTTTTGCTTTCTTACTTTTCAACCAAATGCTCATAGCAACGCAAAAGCGACACAAAAGACACACAATTCGGCCTGGCTGGCGATGGTAAAAATTAGCATTCGGTTTTCACGTGCAAAGGCATTCATTTTTCACATGCAAAAGCAGGTGCACATTTGAACTCAAAAGTGAATGGTTTTGATGGCGCCTTTGAAAAAGGTCAATATCGTAGCATCAGGTTTAGCATGAGGCTTTAACTGCTGCTTGCGTTGTCAGGAGAGATTTAGACCTGACAGTTGATTTCTCTCCGGGAACAAACTCCACCCTCCTTATCTGCCTGCCGATGTTTAAACGATTTACTGTCGAGCTCGTTCTCACCCTCACGCCAGTTTGCTTGTTGAAATCTGGAAAAGTCATACACACACAAAAAAAGTGTTTTGAAGGATTTAAGTGCTTAGTATTTGAAACCCCTTCTCCAGTTTTAGCTTGTTTACTTTAATTAAAGTAAGTGGCCATTAATTAAAAGCGTCTAAATGACTTTGTGGTTTGTGGCCGAATCCTGAATCATCTCTGCTAGCGTGTGAGCTACCAAAGCTCGAATCATCTCCAAATCATTTCCTCTCATAAGAAATCGATCAATCAACCTGCCCAAATCAATCATCGCCACCCCACTTTTAATGTCACCCATTCAAGACGTTCTTTTAATGCCCCTCACTTTATGTTTTGTGTTCCCTTCTGCCATCTTAAAAATTAATCATCCTGTTGAATAATGGCTCACGATGGTGCTGAATAATTGATGATCTGGTGCTTAATAGAGGGACAGAGGAGGCGTTACGCTCACACAACTGCTCTTGTCTGAGGGAGACGCTGTGTTTCTGTGTGTGTGTGTGTGTGTGTGTGTGTGTAAAATGGTGTTCAATAATCAAATGGCAGTGAAGGACAGACACGTAAAAACATACAAGGCCGACATGAATTCTAAACTGATCTTATTTACTTTATTTATACATGCTCCTGATTCTTTTTTATGTACCTCATCTGTGCATGTTATTATAAAGCAAAAAAAAGTTTGTCTTTGTAATATTTTAACAAAATGTAATACCTTGTTCTGCCTATGAAACACATTTTTATTTTGGCTGACTTCACCAATCCCTCTTTATTCTTTAAATATAAAATCTTATTAAAACTTTTATTCTTAAAATTAGTGCTGTCAAACGATTAATTGCGATTAATCGCATACAAAATAAAAGTTGTTTACACAAACTGAGTGTGAGTGTATATTTCTATGTTACATTAAATACAAACCATGCTGTACTATATTTAAGAAAACACTATGGTTATTGGTTTATCTCTGTTGTATAATCTAAATACATAAATCATATCTATCTATCTATCTATCTATCTATCTATCTATCTATCTATCTATCTATCATCGAGCTATCTATCTATCCCTTGAATATCAGTTTAATTGGAAATTGTCATGTACCGGGTGAAAGTACAATGTGTGGATGTGGTTCATGAGGACTTTCAAAAACAAGAAGAGAGCTCTTTGGTGAGTCAGGCATTGGATGTATTGAACAGGTCATGCTAAATGACAGACAGTGTTTGTGACTGGCCAGCTGGGTATATACACACACACACACAACCACAGGTTTGTGTTTTATGGTTTTTATGGGACTCTCCATAGCGATAATGGTTTTTATACTGTACAACCGTTATGTTCTATTGCCATACACACCCTACCCGTAAACCTACCCCTCACAGGAAGCTTTCTGCATTTTTAGATTTTCAAAAAAAACTAATTCTGAATTATTTATAAGCCTTTTGAATTATGAGGACATTGAAAATGTCCTCATAAATCACCTTCTCGTTGTAATACCTATGTCATACCCATGTCATGATACAAATTTGTGTCCTCATAAACCACATAAACATGCACACACACACACACACACTCACACACACGTACAGGCACACACACGCACGCCATTTTTTTACCCGTGCATTGCCCCATTGTGAAAGCACAACAGTGCTTCCGTTGCTTTTGCAGGAATTAAAAATTGATGCATTTTGTTGAAAGTGAGATGATGAGCCTGTGAGAGTAGCAGAAACCTTCTTTCTTTTTCTCTCTAGTCTCTCCTGATATTTTATGACCTCTTACATTGGCCAGCTCTCTTTTTGTGGCATGAAAACAGATGTTGTGGCCCTGTTTGCTCTCCTTGTTGTGCCCGACTAATGCAAAAACACAGTGAAGTGCCTATTCCACGAATGTGGTACAGAATAGGGCTTTTAAAATAAGTCTCTGTTTCATTTTATTCCCCTAGTTTGACGAAACAGTCAGTGAAAAGAGTCAAGCTAAATATTGAATATGCTTTTTTTTATTTTATTTTTTTTTATTTTAAACCTGTCCTGTTACTAAATTGTGTGCCTGAGTGAAGTTAAAACAGGGTTGAAATTTAGCCTACACTAGCCGATTGCTAAGTTTGGACTTGACTAATTTATGATCAAATGTTGGATTGTAGTTAATGATCAATTTATATTGAAAACAGAATCTTTACGCATTTATTATTGTTTTTCACATATTTTAAATAAATACGTAAATAATGCACTGTTGAATGGTTACGCTTGGCAAATACAGTCAGTGCTACAAATAGTGTCAATTGTAATGAATACGATTATTTACATGTTTAGAAATGACCCAATTTATATTATTTCTTGAATGTCACAATTTGAAGCAATGTTACATTATATGTAACAAAAAGGGCAAAATTGTACAGTAACATGGTTGCATGCAAATTCTGCTATGAAAATGAGCTAATTAAATATTATTCATGTTAGACAGTAGATTATCTAACACATCTAATAGTTTAAATCACTAAACAATAGTTATTTGTGCTACTAATGCTTTAAAAAAAAGGCATGGAACTCCAAAGTGTAGTGCATTCGTGTGAAGTGCTCAGTGCATTTCGCTGCCAAAGAAAGTGTGCTTCCCTCCCGTATCCCAGCTGAAGGGGAAACATGGATTGTCAAGGACTTCTTTCTTCTGATTGGCAGGTGCTATCCATGTAAGATACCTGTATAATGGTGGTCCTCAGAATTTTTTTGCCCTTCTTATACGTCTCCCCATATTAATGTCACTCTATTACCGTTAAAACGGAGGCATCTCGGGAAAACACGACGGGACTGAATCCTCCTTATCGTCTGCAACCTGAAAGGGGGAATTTGGCGCTATCAGTTAATGGAAATGACATTTTTTTTTTATTTCATTTTCAGATAATCCACTCCTTGTCCACTAAAACATCAAAATTACTGTTAACAATATGTGAAGGCCTTATTAAAACTAACTTACTCATAGCAATCGAGGCCCATTATAATCGTCTCTGAGAGACACCGTGCCATTTTAATAGGATTTCTTATACGTTCTGCACGTTATTACGCCGGTGTGCATGTCATTTACTGTCGGAATTAGAAAGCCGTGTATCAGAATAATGAATAGATGAGTAACCTACCCCCTTCCTGTAGGGTATGAATGTGGTGTTCGGTAATCTCTACTAAAAAGGGGCCGTTCAATCGATTTCCAGCAACTTCTCCAGAAGCTCCAGTTTGTACTGAGGGTTTTGGTTCTGCTCTGGTTCTTAGTTGTGGTCTTGTTTTTGCTTGTGTGGCGGCTTGATAGAGATTGCTCTGATTAATGGATCCTTAGCATCCTCTTTGAGAGAAGGATGAAAAGAAGTTAAAAAGACTGAGATTTCATTCACAGAGAGTGATTACAGTATTTTACCAGCACTCAAAGCATTATGTATTCCTCTATACCGTGTCTATGTACTTTCATTAAAGCAGTTATTCAAATTAGACATGGTCATGAGACAGTTTTGTCGCGCAGGGTTTCATGTATCTTTTTCCAGGTCTTAAACACAGAGCTAAATGGCCAGTTAAGATGATACATTTGCAGCTCTGGTGTAAAAGCCAGCTGTGCTTGTGAACGCAGGAATATGAGCCGCAAGGAAGGCTCTGCCTACCCGCTATTCGTTTCTTTCCCACTGAGTGATATTGGTTTCTATTCTGATTCAAATCTGATTTGATTCTGGATCGTTAATGATTCCATTAATAAGTCCTTTAGTCATTTTGATGGATCTGGTTTCCGTTTGTGACTGGTTGATTCGCTGAGTATTGAGGAGTTATTTTTAAAAACAAACATGGAGCATAAGAATTTTTTTTTTTTTTTTTTTATAATTATGAGATTTTTAATTCTATTTGATTGACTTTTTAATTCATTTAGACAGCGAGCTAACAAAAAGATAAAACATAATTTCAATGCAATGCGATTGCAATGCAGATTTTATAGCAACGGAGCGCTAAATAGCACTGCAGGAAGCAGTTTTAGTACAGTGTTCCATTTGTATTGGTGAAAAAAAAATTATTAGTGGATTAGTTTACCTAAAAACATTACATTTTTAATCAACCTTATGTTGCTAAAAACCTGTATGACTGTGTTGCACAACAGGAGAAATTTTGAGGAATTATACTGGTCACTATTTTCCGTCCAGTTGCAATGAAAGCTTCAAAAGCAATGCAAAATGCCTCTGTGTTCCACAAAAGAAAGATTTTATTTGATTTGCTTTTCCTGTCCTCTACATGTAGCTTGCCATTTCTAATTCACTGCGTGCACAGCAGCATTTGGAGTTTTTTGTCATTTGCTCATTTAATGTTTGACATTGTCGTCCACCTGACCTTAATACATCCGTCACCCCGATATCATGATGTTTGTCCTCTGGTTTTAAAATGTACACAACCGGCAGCGTCCAGATGGCAAAGGTGAATGCATGACAGTGGAGTCAAATAGGATGTGCTCCGAATGGCTCATGTGTGGCTGTGCATTAACTGGCCCACCCCTGGACCGCTGATTGATTTCCTCTAGCGTTTCTGCCTCGATGGGACACTGTCATCTGATCACTGACCTGATATTCTGGCACAAATACTAAAACATCGAAAACAAACTCGTCACAGGCGAATTTTCATGTTGCTAATGGTACATTAAGGGTCTGGAAAAATGGTGACATTTGTGTCCCTCATTCAAAAATAAAAAAATAACAACACGTTACTAGCACTTTTTACTAGACATTTGTTTAAACACATTGAGAAAAAGCCAGTAAGTATTTTATTGTTGCATTTTTTTTTTTGCCTTTCCAAACAGTGCTTCCAAATATTACATCTAAATTTTATTTCTCAGTAATATTCTTGAAGTCTTGAGGTAGTGTCTCCAGGTTATGTGTCAACCCTGTTACTCCAATGTTGTTCTCTTTTTAAAGCATCTATTATATAAATAATAAAAAATGCTGACTGATTTCATCATCCTTTTTTAGAGATGTAAACTCTTTACGGAGTTAGAGTCTCCTCTTTTTTCACTTTCTTGTTTCTTTCAACTCTTCTGATACATTTTCTGAAGGCGTAAGGTCTATGCCAACATAACAATTTCACAAGATTTAGCTTGCAGTTTGTTAACACTTAAGTCTGATGGAATGTTTAAAATTATACTTAAAGGAAAAGATATGTTTCATGATTTGCATGATTTATGAAGATTTAGCTTGTCAGCTTGTGTGCTTTGTGCCGACACTGGTGTGTTCGAGTTCCATTGTGCAAATGCGTGTCCCTGTTTATGGGTCCATTTTTTATACACTTGTCATATTCTTTGACCATCGATCTCATGGCTCTTTTTGTAGTTCATTGAAAGCTTGGGGGTTAATTCAGAGGTCAAGCGAGACTTGCAAGCTGTCAATCTCACATTGTAAAGTTTGTAAACCCCCCTCCGCCCCCCTCGGCCTTGTCTCTTGTGCATTATTCCTGCACCCACCCCTCTGAATGGAAGACTCCTCCTCTATTCTCCGGTGGGTCTCACTCCCGCTTGGGAGAAAGACGGCCGCATAATTACACATCTGCCCTTTGTTTCTCTGTTTTGGCATTAACATCTCAAACTGGCCTTTCAGTTCTGATTTGAACGGCTCTCTTCTCACCCAGAGAAGTGGAATGTTCTTTCAAAATTCCTCTTTTTATTTCACACAACTGTTTTGTTGAGTGTTGCTGGTCTGTTGGAGCAGATGTACACAGCTGTGAAAAAGCCTTCTGGGTCTGGACCTCTCCATCGATCACAGTCCTTATATAGCTTTGTTGGTTTGTACGTAAGCTGCACAATTCGGCGAAGCCTTCGGTGTAAAACGGCGGGCCGTAATCAAAGGGAGTGCCGGTATCAAACATCCGGGCCGGAATCCTTTGAAGATGAATGGTTGCTGTCTTAATTTGTCATGATTAGAGTTTTTAATTTGATTTGCAAACACAAAACACACAGAACAGCGACAACAGGCCGTCCCGCTGTGCCGCGTCGGCGTTGGAACGGCAGTATTTGTTTGAAGCACTTAACAGGTGTTGATCGGCGGCCTTTGCTGCAGCTTAGGGAGATAAGGCCTCCCGCGGAGGGGAGAGACCTCAACACGTTTAATGAGGAGCGCGGGAGTCAGGCGGGCCGCCTTCGTCCATGGCTCCGCTTCTGGAGACTGATCAGCATGTTAACCGCTCACAGCGTGAGACGGAGATATGAAAGTACGGAGCTGTTGTCGTTGATTTAGTCGAACACCCCCTGACTATGTAGGGATCAGCCCTCATCCTTTATGCGTTTATTTTTCTTCACAGCTAACCTGCTGTGAGCCGCCACTGCACCGACTTCGTTAGTAATTTTTTTTACTCAACACAGATGATTTTAGGGTAAATACAGTTCTCTATTTCAGATCCTAAGTAGGCTGGGAGGCTCGGCTGTATTGTGCTGTTATTTCGCTAAAGCTAATGCTAATGATGCTACACCCACCGTTTCAGTATTCCCGTTAAATGGAAAAATTTAATATGAACCAAACACAAAAATCATCTATTGTTTTGTCAGCTTAAATATATGAATTCAAAAACTTGTTCTATTAAATATTATATTTAATGTGATGATGGTACATAATTTGCCATTTAGTATATTTCAAAAATGATTAGGCCATGCATTTCTTTTGAAGGGATAGTTCACCCAAAAATGTCATCATTTACACAAAAGAAGATGTTTTGAAGAATGTGGGCAACCAAAAATGTTGGTCCACATTGACATCCATTCTGAGATATTCTCAAAATATATTTTTATATATATATATTTTTCCCACTGAAGAAAGAATGTCATGAGGGTGATTACGTTTAAATTCAGAAATATTTTTTTTTAGTGATCAACAATGAATTAAATGTAAAATGTAAAATTAGTGAATACATTTTTTTGTTTGGAGGATGAACGAACGAACGAATGAAATAAAACAATTAATCAGTTAACTACATCAAAATGAAATAGTAGTGAACTGTTTTTTGAAAAGATGAATGAAGATGAAGTGGAGTCCTACAGTTGACAAGTTCTACTGTCCATAATTTGTTGGTGATATTTTTTTTTAGTTTTTTTTTTACGCTTGACAAGATTTGTCAAGTATAACATATCTACACAAAACAACAACATGACTATACTATTTATAGCCGCATTGTTGAATCTTGAATGTTAATGATACAGAAGGTCATAACCTTGATACGTTTAAGACAATGCTTTAGCATTTAGACATTCTTCATCTGATAATACAGAAATGCACTATTACAGTGAACCCCTCTACTTTATGTTAATGTAAACAGACTCCTGATGTTTTTAATCACATTTTCTCATGTCATGGCCATATGACAATCCAAGAAGCAAAAATTCCCATACTTTCATTGACCAGACATGAGGAAATACCCTGTAATGCGATGAAGTATTAAAAGGTGGTGTGATATATTTAGTGTTTCTTTAAGAAACCTAGGGGGTGCACACACTGTTTTTAATGGGCTCCTAAGTGGCTCGTTACTGGAGTGACGATGTTTCCCATGAGGCCGTGCGTGTGTTTTATGGGAGGCTGGTGGAGGGTGTAAACATGCAGAGAAGGAAAACATTTAAAGGATGAGATACTGTACATGACATAGTCCTCTTTGGCTTGAGAATATGCACCGGTAGCTTAAGTGGACAACAAACCTGTTTCCTCTCAGAAAAGGATGGTAGCGGAACAGGTTTGGGAGAGGAGAGTCAGATAAACGGTAACGACGGACTTTGAGGTAAATGGCTTGTTTGTAATGCAGGAGGTCCTGTTTCAGGTCTCAGTTATCTTCCAATACAGGGTTTCTACTCCTGGGATGAATTCTGTGTGAATTTGCTCCTGGAAAAAAACAAAATCCTGTGGAGGAACTGTCGAGGCGAGCAGGTTTAAAGGAGGAAGTTTTTATGCCTGAGGAGTTCTTCATCGACAGCCAAACACTGACAGTCCGCTGTGGTTTTCTTGCAGGCTCGGAGGTCAATGATGGTTATCTCTCAGAGTGACTTCACCGGATCGTTGTGACTACAGTGATTTCGACCCAGACATGTGGAAAGCGGAGAGTCCAGTCAGAGCCAGGATGGGATGTTCAGAATGGAAGTCTTTGGTCCTCTGCGGCCTGGTGTTCGTCTTGACGGTTGTACAGAGTTCTGACGGTAAGACTTCTCTTCTTCTCGAAATATCGAAATATCTTTCGTAACATCGTCGGAGTCATGCTGTTCTTGAGTGAGTGAGTATGGTGCTGTTTTTTTGTTGTTGTTGTTGTTGTGTTCTTTTATGTGGTGGACGTTTGAAACAGACAACATTTCTGATAGCTCAGATAAATAATGGCTGTTTCCTTCAAGACAGATAGCCTGAGGTTCTTGGGAAGCTGTGTGCATTAACACAGAGCTTGCCTTCATTTTCTTTCTGGTTAAATTAAAAGAAAGACCATACAGTGTTTCCGAGTTTTCCCTCATCTCATCTCCGTCTGTTTACTCTCATGTCCTGGTCTAACTATATAGGCCTAAACCCTACAACTGCTCATTATAAACAATATCCTCAAGTAAACACGCCTCATTACACTCTGTCCCTGCCGTAATATCTTTTTAATGCATTTTTATAATTGAATTAAATGGGTTACTGCCATAGCCATGGCTGGAAGTTTTCGCTTGTGCAGAAACTTTGAAAGATTGATTGCTTGAGGGTCTGTTCCCTGTTTCTCTCGAGTATATCCTAGAAACTTCAGATCTCATCTTTCTGATTTCATTTCGTGGGCCGAACGCTGTCTATAAGTTCGGATGTAACTCATTTGTATTCTGTGCATCTTCTCAAACTGCATTTTCTGGGATTTTATGAAGCTGAAATGCAAAGCAGTGATGAAGTATTGTGGAGCCGTTTTATTGATAGTATGTCTGCCATCGAATGCCATGAAATGTGGCATTGTGCTCTTATAGAAATAAATCAGGGCTGTATATGCTGAATGCTGTATTAGTCTGAGCTCCTAATGCTTATTTGATAATCGGAGCGATCTTACTGCTTCGCAAGAGTGAGTCATGTTATGCTGAACTTTAAAAGCTAAAAAAATCTGTCACAACATCGTGGGATAGATGGCCTGAAAACACTGTGTTTAATATATAATATGCATAACGATACTTCAATAACACTGAGAATGACCCACAGTCTTGCATATTAATAATGTAAAATTATTTGTAGTTTTCTTTCCTCTTCTGATAGATCTTTCTAGCTAGTCCATCTAGAATCTAAAAGCCCATCTAGCTACACATGCTCAATTTCTTAAGCATTGCTATTAAGTATTGTTCCATTCTCAATACTAAAACGCAAGTTAAATACGTAATTTGTAATCTGCGTTGACCAGGCATTTGTGACTTTCACAGAGTGTTTTTCTGGTCTCAGTAAGGAAAGGTTTTTTTTTTTAGTGCATGGGATTACTTACTATAGAGTCAACAGCACTCATGTTGACTCATTCATGTACAGTAATAGGGTGCAGGTTTATTTTCTGATAAATTAACGCCATCCTTTTCCAGCAATTACAGTTTTTCTTTGAACGTCACTGGATTATTTCACGATGGGACTAAGTAGTTTTGAAAGAAAGCTTTGCTTTATATGTCTGGCCAATTTGCCGGTAAGGATTGTGAGTAATATGAACCGTTCTTTTTTTAATTATGGAAAGCACTGAATAATATCCGTTCGTGTCCTGCTGCCTTGGGCTCATTCAGAACGAATAGCAGGGAACCGTGGCCTCGACCGGCGGCCACCCGCCTGTATTCATAAAAATACTTCATCTCCATCTTAATTCAAATCAGAACAGCTTCTGTGTGACTTCCAGACAGCCAAATCACACATCTCAGAATTAACAGTGTTCTTGGCGGCCATAGCCTTTCGACAAAACAGAATTAAAAGGTTGAACTTTTGCTTTACGGAGAGATAACTTTCACCTGCCTCCGTTATTAGGCAAATACATAACCCAGTTTTCCATCAAGGGAATAGTTGATGTTCTATTGCTGTGGAACTCGATTGCAATCTTGACCTATGCTGTGGTTTTTAACTCAGAACTGGATATTTGGTCAATCTTTTTAGATATATAAAAAGGTCATGCCTATTGATTTTCGGATTTGAAACATGATATGCATAAATACGGGACTGTAGGTCAGTGATTTGCATGTCTCCAAAGCATATGAAAATGTATTTGGGATGAAAACTCTGACCGTTAGTTAAAGCTGAACCACACGATGGTCGAAATCTGCCAACACTTTTACATATGTGTAATTACATTACATGTATCCAATATATATGTAATTTAACAGAAGCATGGCCTGAAAACACTGTATTTAATATATAATATGCATAACGATACTTCAATAACACTGAGAATGACCCACAGTCTTGCATATTAATAATGTAACATTCTTTGTAGTTTTCTTTCCTCTGCCGATAGATCTTTAGAAAGCATAGTGCATGATTCTAGCTACACGTGCTCAAATTCGTAAATATTGCTGTTAATTATTGTTGCATTCTCAATACAAAAACGCAAGATATATACGTAATTTGTAATGTGTGTTGACCAGTGTTTCTGGCATCAGTAAGGATATTTCAGAGGAAAGTCTTTTTTTAGTGCATATTACTATAGAAGTCAGCAGCAATACATATGTAATTTAACATCGTAAGCATCATAATATTTTACTGTTTTGAGTCTTTCGTTTCATAATGTTTGCAATGAAGCTGTTCTTTGAACTAATGGTTGAATTTTCAGAAAAAAAAAAGGTATAATTTCATTAAAGGGTCAGTTCACCCAAAATGAAGATTTTAATTTATTTTTAATTTAAATTCTGTCATTAATTACTCGCCCTCGTGTTGTTCGAACCCCGTAAGACCTTCGTTCATCTTCGGAACACAATTTAAGATATTTTTGATGAAATCTGAGGGCTCTCTGACCCTCCCATAGACAGCAAGGTAACTACCACGTTCAAGGTCCAGAAAAGTACCAAGATGATCGACAAAGTAGTCCGTGTGACATCAGTGGTTCAACTGTAAAGTTACAAAGCTAGAGAATACGTTTTTGCGCAAAGAAAACAAAAATAATGACTTTATTCCACATTTTCGTCTCTACTGCGTCACTTTGGACGCGCGTTCACGACAGTATAAAATGACCGCGAGCGTAAGTGCGCGCTGACCCAGATCCGGAGTGCTGTAATTACGCCGGATCTGGGTCAGCGCCGCCATACGCTCGCATCATGGTACTGTCGTGAACGCGCATCCAAAGTGACATAGTTACCTTGCTGTCTATGGGAGGGTCAGAGAGCCCTCAGATATCATCAAAATATCTTAAATTGTGTTCCGAAGATGAGCAATGTTCTTACGGGTTTGGAACAACACGAGGGTGAGTAATTAATGACAGAATTTTCATTTCTGGGTGAACTAACCCTTTAAATACACAGGACCCGTGTTATAAAATTACTCATATCATGACATATAATTATGGTTATGTTGCCCACCACAATCCTTCAACCCCTTGTTACATTGGAATCATCTCCCAAAGGTTAACACTCCTCCCTATATAAGTGTAACCTAAAAATCATATTTTTCATCTCAAATGGGCCCCTTATTTGGACAGCTGCTGTCCCTCTTGCCTTCAAACTCTGACTGAAATGAGCTGTCTGTCTCTCTGTCTGAAACAAGCCGTCTGTCTTTCTGTCAGAAATGAGCCATCTGTCTCTCTGACCGAAATGAGCTGTCTATCTCGACTCTTTAAACACCTCAGTTGAATGTCTGCTGATTAACAGTAAAAATATGTCACAGGGACGTCTCAAATGGCAGCTCTATATATAGCTAAGTGTGTGTGCTTGTGTCAGTTCACAAATATGAATTTTGTGTTGTATCATGAGAAAGACAGGATAAACTTTACTGCTTACTTTAGTTTGGCTGTTGTTTGTTTGGGGGGGGGGGGGATGGGGCATGGCTATATCAGGTTTGTCGACTTGTTGTTTCTTACATTTTCTGTTACTGTTTTCATCTAGATGTCTCTCTCACGGTCTTTCTCCCTTCCACATGTCTCTCTCTCTCTCTCGTATCCTGTCCCTTTCTGCATGACTCTGGGCTGCTGGTCTCTCTGAAATCACTCACAGACAGAATTAGAGCGGGATCTTTCTGGTTTCTTTGATTGACGAGGTTGCGCATTTGTCTCCTCATGTGTCAAGCAAGTATTTTAGGGAAAAATATGTGATTTGTATTGTGATTTTATGTGTTTTTCAGTGGAATGTGGATGAAACAAAAATAATCTAACTTAATACAGTTATTTTTCTTTGGTACTGAGATCCATTATGTTAATGCTAACCCTGCTGAATAAAAAAAAATGTAAATAATTACAAGTAAATAAACTAACCTAAAGTAATTTGCTGGTTTTAGTTGATTACCAAGCCTGACCAGTTAAGAAGTGCCCGAAACCTTCTTCTTAATCATCAAAAATAGACTAGCCTAACGAGCTCGGTCAGGCTTGCAGACCAACTTGGACTGCTATAATTTTTTTTAGCAGGGAATGCTAATGTGCAAGATTCATATCAGATTTGTTTCATACCGGAGGGTCTGATTAAATGACGTGGATCCTGCTGTGAAAATGCGCCGTTCTCTTTAGAGATGGACAAGTGTGGACAAGTCTTTCACATGCCTCAAAATCCCATCTGTGCAGTTACACTTTGTAAGGAAACATTTAAACTAGCGAAACTGATTATCTTTGAGCGGCTAAAGTCAATTCCCCTCAGCCTCAGCCCTGTGGCTTTTTGTACATATCGACGTTCCTTCAATATCAATATATCTGAATTCGACCGCATTTAGCTTCTTTATTAAGATCTTGGATCCAGATCTCAGATTCCTTTGTTTTGGGTTTTATACCTCAGACTACACGGCTCTCTTTGTGTCTTTCTTCTTCTTGTCTCCTGCTTTTTGTGTTTCCTCTTACCCAAGGGTTTTCTATCAGACTGAAGGATCAGACTTCCCATAATGCTGAGCGGCCGGGGGCTCAATACGCCCGCATTCGTCTTCACTGTCTTTCATCAGCCCTCCTCCTGATCTGTATGATAAGAAAGGAGAATAACAGGTCGGGGGCAGACCGCTCAGCAAGGTGTGTCTGTTGTCCGATGGCCCCCTGCAGTCGATCTATTTAAATCCTCATTAGGATTTAACCGGGAGGAGACGCTGGTTTTAATGGATTAAGCCTCATAACAGCTGCCTCCTGATTGGTGGTTGTCATGCAAAAATCAAGCAGGGCCAGTCACACGTTACTCGTTTACTGTGTTTCCTGTTCTTCCCGCGTGGTCTGGATAATACAAAACATTGTGTTATTGGTGTCTGTTAGTAATTTGTTTGAAGTGTAGCTTGCAGCATGGTTTCGGGATAATAGACTTCTGGGTGTGGGTGATCTGATGAGAAAGTGATTGAAACTCATTCGCGTTGCTAATTCATTTGCATTGTTTTGCATTTAGCTCTAATCAGCTGTGTAAAGCAGATTTGCATTGGTTGGACATTTGTTTTTAAGAGACTGAAATTCTTCTTGTGGCATTCAGTTGGGAAACAACTAACTAAAAATGGCAACAATACAAACTTAACTGCATTTTTGAGTAGTGCAGCAGTAGCTCAGCTGTTTTCCCATTTTGAGTACTGGGCTTGGACAGCTGGGTTGTACTTTTTTTTTTTTTTTACGCTATGAAAAGATTGTAATAATGTTATTGTAAACCTAAAATTAAAACATTATTTGGTCTGTTTTTGTTTTTGTCAAAATACTACAAAGGCCATGTAAAGGAAACATACTAGGTGGGTATTTTCAGTACAGAAAACAGTTTGATAGTTTCCAGAATGTTTTTTATTGAAGTTACAAAATTAAAATGTATCATGGAGTTTGATAATGATGATTTAAGTAATCCAAATATATCATCCTCATTATCTTTCTATCTATCTATCTATCTATCTATCTATCTATCTATCTATCTATCTATCTATCTCTATCTATCTATCTATCTATCTATCTATCTATCATCTACTCATTTATTTATTTAGTCAAAAAAAAATCAAACATTTAAGCAAAAGCTCTTGGAATTCTGGAACAACACAATTTTTTTTCTTTTCTTTTTTTTTCCCCAATGTTTTTCAGGTAAGCCTTAAATGTCCTTCATGGTATCTAATTTGTCTAGTTTTATTCAAGTCAATCATATTAAATTAGTTTGCCACAACAAAAGTACACTTTACAGGATATTTACATTAAGTAGAGGCAGATCCTTGACGCAATATAGCAATTACTACTTTTTTCAGTAAATATAAATTAAATTCAGTACAATTAAGACTCATAGATATTGCCCGCTTAAGCAGTTTCCGTGTAGTGAGTTACCTTTTGTTAGTGCTCGCTAACTACTTTTTCAGGACTGTAAGTTGAAGCCAAATTATTTGCAGCTTGGCAAGCTACAGTTTCAAAGTTGCTTCCTCAACACCGATGGCACTAGAGAGAAATGCCTGCTCTTTCAGGGACAGTTTCAGCTGAGAAGACAACTATGCATTGCTTAAATTGACAGTGATGAAGACCAACTCTTATTACAGGTTCTTGAGTGTTTGCAGGTTTTCAGCCCACATGAGTCTGTGCGTGTTGTGTCTGTGTCTCTGGCTCTCTCTTATCTTGTTTGGTGTCAAGCTGGTTGGTGAAATGATGGGTACAGCAGTAGGAGGTCACAGCAGACCCACTGAAATCAGACCTTACACCTTATCTTCTTGTTAAACCACATATCAAATCTAAACAGAATTGTGCTCTGGAATATTTACGATTCGGCTCTCTGGCGTTCGGGACGGGCTCTCTGTACTGCAGTTGTTTAAGAGATCTTGAGGGGGTGATATCGTGAGGAGATACAGGCCCCTATTATAACCATCTTTGTTTCACTTCTCTTGTTTTTGTTTCGAGTCTGAACGATTCGATCAGACTGATGGATGGAGCCGAGAGATGGGGTTGTGGATTCGCCTCTGAGACGTTCCAGTCTCTTGAAAACAAAGATGAAAAGATGCATCACTGTTACTCATCTTCTTTCTTCTGTTTTACTCCCGAATCTCTGATCATCATCACTGATGTAGATGACTAAAATCAAGATAGCGGTAGAGTGGCGACGCCAATCACACAAGCTGTTTGCTTTCCCACGTTAACTTGTTTAGATAACGCGTTTCAATTTCACTTACTGTAACTGAAGTTGTTTTAACAATTACATGGATAATTCACCTAAAAAAGAACATTCTGTCACTATTGTTTCATTTTTGAATCAGTCGGAACTGGTATGACATTCTGTCCTCTGTAGAACGCACAAGAAGATGTGTTTGCTGCTTTTCATGATGTTGATAAAGAATGGAATATGTTTTATTTTCTTTGTTTTTTTTAGTTTTTCTTAATGATACGCAATAATCCCATTCAAGTCTACATGATAAACAAGTTAGGTCAAAAGTAACCTAAAAGTAATCCAAACATAGTCACACTACAATATGTGTAATCCAGATTATGTTACTAACTACAATTTTCATAATGTAATTTGTATTCATTAAGGGACTACCATTTGTAAGAAATCTAGCCAGCACTGTTGTCATAATAGTTTGGAATGACACGAGTACGAGTACGATTTTCATTTTTGGGTGGACTACTCAACAACTAAATACAAAATCAAGGGTGGCTTTGGAAATGTTTCATTTGAAAATTGAGAATCACAAGACTAGCTTACACTTTAATAAATGCTGGGTTGAATGCAACCCAGTGCTGGGTAAAATAGGGACAAACCCAGCAGTTGGGTTGTTTTGACCCAGCGGTTGGGTTACTACCCCGAAGGTTGGGTTAAACATTTAACCAAACCGATGGGTCAAAACAGCCCAATTGCAGGGTTTGTCCCTATATAACCCAACACTGGGTTGTATTTAACCCAGCATTTTTTAGAGTGTAGCATTCCTCAGTTTCTTGCGATATAAATTAGGACAGTTCCCATTTGTGTGGCCGTCACAGCAGATGTTGCAGTCGTTCTTCAGAAGAGAGTGTATCAGTGATGTCATCTCAAAGATCGATGGCTGAAAATGTGCTGCAGATTCTGTTACTCACAGGGAGGTTTGTTCTCGCTACTCCTACTAAATGAACTGTATCCTGTTGTAGTCTAAAAAATGCTTTGAGGTAGACACCCAGACAAAAAAAAACATTCCCAAGAACAAGATTAATCTAAAGGTTGGAAAGCTGAGTTTTACTTTGTGCCTTGGATTTGAGCCCTTTACAGAAGGTCGACACTGACATTTCGGAGATTCTGGGAAATGAGTGCCTTTTGTGTTACTTATTATCAAATGTGTAAATACTAACTTTAACACTAAATGGCTGAGCAGTCATTTCAATTTTAAGGAAGAAAGGCAAGTCAGCCATTTATTAGTAGCAATTAACACATATTAATGCCTTATTCTACATGACCTTATTCTACATCCCTAATCCTACCCAATACCTAAATTTAACAACTACCTTAATAACACATTAGGAATTTATTGAGGGAAAAGTCGTAGTTAATAGTGAATAAGTGTTCCCTATTCTAAAGTGTTACCTAAGATTTTATACACAATGGCACTTCACTAGTGATTTCAAGTGATTCACATCATAAATTAATACATTGACATCAAATTAATTTAAAATGTATTACATTTATTAAAACTTAGTGACAAATTTAAGTCATGTGCACAGGTTATCAACTCTGTTACCATTACAACTATCCCATATCAATTAAATAATAATAATAATAATAATAAAAAAACTGTCACAGTGAAAAACTGTCACTCGACAAAAAAAGTAAATTAATCATTTTTAATCACTTTATCATGTACTGTCTTTTGTGAACGAAAGAAAACTTACCTGTCTACCCCTGTTATGTTTCTGTGAATTGATCCTTTTTTTTAAACTAGATAGTTTTAGAAATGTCAGAATAATTATATTTTTAATAAATATCTAGAAATTACATGACATTGAGCACAGGCTAGCAATCGCTAAAAAAAGCTGTAAAACTGTCAACCCTGTTACCTTTTGAATGTATAGTTAGAGCGCATTTTAATATATAGTAATTTAGCTTGTTTATAAGACTTAAACACATTTCTTGAGAGATTTTTTTTAATTATTTACTTTAAAATCATATTTTCAAAATGGAAAAGGCAGCCTTTCATTGACTTTTGTGCATTTTTTAGACTGCACATGTAATGTTGCATTTCTTCCTAAACACTCAAATGACTGAATCACTGAAGGCGACAACTTAAGACCAAGGATTTCAATGCAATGTTTTTACTAACATTCCAAATGATGCTATGAGGTTCTGTTTTGCTTTGTTTAAATCCTAAAATTGGTCCTCAAATCCCACTGCAGTGTTTGAAACAACGTCTTAGAAGAAACACCTTGAATCTGGTCTATGTCCACATGCTTTATACACTCTTTCCTTAAATAATAAGTATTGAATATGACATTTTAATGAGGAAAAACTCCCCAGTTTACACAACATTCCACACTATATAATACATTGGAAATGTTCAGTCAGTTTTCTTTTTTGCTCTAGCACCTCAAGCATTCAGGGCCATCTGCGCCTCATCTCTGCTGTCTGAGTGACTGACTACATTCTGATATTTTTCAGACAGCCTCAGACACGTTTTCAAACACACTCATCCTTTGAGCCGGACTACAGCGGGGGCTGTTATGTGCTGAAGTGTCTGGGTGCCTGTGATTGTACTGAAAAGCGCTCCAAAAGTTCAGAACCTCACATTCGTACATTTAAAGTAATGTTGACTAAAGCCAATTCCCATGAACTTTGTAAAAGAGAGACTATAGTGCTTTCTTGGGCCATTCAGACCGCAAACATGAGATCTTAAGGAGTTTGAAAGTGATCCTATTTATCAACCCAGAGGACAAGATTAAACTTTATTACTCATGAGACTTCATAGAGTTTTTACATTTCATTAAAGTATCAACTTATCTGTCCTAAATATTTTGAGAGCAAGTTGATTAATGAATTTCTAAGACTGTAGTTGTATAATAATAATAATAATAATACCCCAATATTTCCAGGTTTTCTATGACTCTTTAAAATAAAATTTACCAATTGACACAATATAAGAGTGTAGTGGTATTTCAGTTGAGCCTTCTCCTAATATTTCACTTTGACCAACTTATAAAACACTGAAAATGAGACTGTCCTCTGATGTGACACTAACTCAGTACTTGTGTGATGGGTTTCCTGCAGCAATAAGTATCAATGGTATCAGGAGAGCTGAACAAATATTACATTTCAGACATGTGACAGTTTGGGCAAATAACCTGACTGCATGTTGAGTGCAACATCTTATAGTCCAGAGGTCCATTCCACAAAGAATTATAGGTCAGAAAAGCAATACAGCACATATTTTGTCTTTTCTCACATTCATTTATTTCCACATTTTAGCCTTGAAAGTCTTTCAGAGGCATTTATTTTGAACCGGTGGAGATGTCTTGTGTTTCTAAAGCACATTCTGTGAACCTCAAGGACAAGAGTATTAAACTCCATCCAGGGTGCTTCAAACCTTAACCAGAGTTCACTTTACTAAGCAGTTGACTTTTTCTGAGAGACCAATTGTACATAATACAACAAAAATGACTTATCAAAATACAAAACCGGAACATTTTGTTGGAGTATGATTATAGAGCGCTGACTGCCTATTCCAAATGATCCTCTGTGGTGGATGGATGCCAGGCCGTTGCTATGAGGTTGCTAGGGTCTTCAAAGTGTTTTAACACGTCAGTTTCCAATGTGTTCTGGGTGGTTGCTAGGTAGTTACTATCCCATATCAAAAGAGCCTTTCCCAACTCTTTATGGTATTCTGGAGCCTTCAGTCGATTGGATTTTCCACTCAAAGGTTTGCTGTAATTCCAAGCTCTTCATATACTGTACATACTACTAATAGCGATGCTTCACTTAGCAAACACCGCTAATTATTTTTCCATATGTGTGGTTTTAAGAACTTTACTGCATTCTATTTTATATTTAAGGCATCTGTAAGCCAGCATGGATGTGGTAACTCCGTTTTCCACTTGATTTTCAGTTATACTGGGCTGGGTGAGGCGTAGTCTTTAATACAGTACAGTGTGGATTGTAATCTTGTTTGACTGGATCAAATAGGTTTATTAGGATATCAGATTGTCATGGAACATTAGCAGCATGCTACCCAAAAATAGAGTATTCCAACATGTCTCTGTAAATGTCGGCAAACCCTTTGCACAGTGTTTTTCTTTTCTAGTGTAGTTAAATGAGAATTCAAACAAGGCATATAGGCACTAATTTCTGTCGACGTGAGCGATTTAAGAGAAACAGATAGATTCCGGGGTGAAATTATCTCCCCGTATATCTTGCTAATGAATACCCATAGCTTGTGAACTCAAAACCATAGAGCACAAGTGTCATAAAGGCCTTTTTATTTCAGGTTGTCCTTGCATTTTTAGTGTCCCCTCGAGGGTTTTCAGATATGAAGCAGGGTGTGAAAGCCAGACGCTGGCAGTGCAGTTGATGCTTCGTCAATAGGCGACTATAAAGGAAGAATTCATGACCTTGATGTGGCCCATTGTGCTTAATTAAGTGTAAAGGTTGATTTACATGTGTGAGTCAGTGTGGAAGTTGTTGGTCTCGCTTGTGCCACTTAACAGCACTGAAAAACATCAGAAATATGTATAGTGGCTTCTTGTCTAATGGCTGGACTGGACAGTCATTAAAATGTTTCAATAACTAGCATTTTTCTGTCACTGTAAAGGCACACATGTATTGTCAAGAATTTTTGATGCCTATTTGAAGATTTTTACATCAAAAGTAAATTTTTCAGTAAGTAAATGTGACTGAGATAAAGTGAATAATATTTGACTGGTCATGTCATCTCAACATATTTGCCCATATTGGCCATTAGGTGACCCACTCTGCGTAAAATAAAATGGCTTTTATGCTACTGATATAACTGGAATCTCATGTGAACAATATTAATTTCTTTATATATAAAAGTCTGTATACTTAAATAAATAAATAAATAAATAAATAAATAAGTGCACTTTTAATGTGTCATTGAAGTAATTTGCCTGAAAAAAAAAGTTAGTTTAAAACACATATACAAAGGTCTGTATGTACCATGGATTCATGTTGCTTTCAAATGGTTATTTAAAAAAAAAAAAAACATTTTTAAAGCAAAATTTAAAATCAACTTACAAGTAGTGTTTGTGAGATTATTTTTATTTTTGTCTTTATAAATAAACATTAAAAACATGCTGATTTTTACAAATAAATTAATAGAAAGGACAAAAACAGCTTCACTCCATTGACCATACGCTTACAGTTGTCTGTAGAATAGATGGGGGAAAAAAAACGGTCTCAGCTTAATATGTGCAGAGTCACGTAAAAAAGGAGGTTGGACCACATGCAAATAATGACAAGCTTGCAGCCAGTTTTACAAAGACTTCTCTTAACAATGCAAGAACCAGCAGGATATGTTTTATAGTCCTACCCGAGGCTAAATGACATAGTGTATTTTTTTCTTTCTTTACCAGCATGTACCTATATCAAAGATCCTCCTGATAGCCCGCCTGCTGTTGCCATGGAAGAGAAGGATGCAGATGAATTGGGGCAAATAGTGGTGCTGAATACCAATGAGCCCAGGAGCTGATAGCTCACAAACATGTTTAACGCCTCTTTGCTAAACTACTGACACTGCCAGTTCTGTTTTGTATTGTGTTTTTAATGGCCCAATGATGCATCAAGACAACAGAAGTGGCCAGTCAGAGTGGCCGTGTTATGAAACAATGTACGCAATCTCATTGAAGCTCGATATCTGGATTAATACCAGGCTTAAGTTTACACTGTAAACATTTGCCTAGTTAATAAAGTTATAATGCTAAGATTTGGCCACAGAATACCAAAGATGTTTACTCGGACCCATGCCAAGGGTTGCATCCTTATCGTAGCTTACCAAAGCTTCAATTTTTTTTTCCCACACAGATCTCATTCAGCTTGAGAGCATCTCCCCTGTTGAGGATATTTGCATTGCCCTGTTGTTCTCCCTCTGGTGAGACCTGACTTCTAAAGACAACATGCCCTTATAAAGGATATTGCGGGATTATGGAAACCGCTCTGTGGGAGGAAGAGTCATCTCCTCATTGGTGTCTTTGCCTTCCGTAGATTTCTCTAGTATTTGGCTAGCAGGGAGCAAGAAAGCGACAAAAAATTGCAGGTATCAAGCTGCGTCTCCAGTGGCTGCAAGCTGATTCAGGGTATTATGGGTCCCTTTTCTCCTTTAAAACTCTCCCGGTAAGCAACGTCGTCAACCGCAAGTGTGTAATAATACTGGCCGGCTTTGAAATGGCAAGCTAATTTACAAACAGCTGTAGCCATTGACAGCACAAAGCACAGTTCGAACTACATTAACAGGGCTTGGCAAGCATGATGAGGTCTGGAGTCCTTTCGGTTCTCGGCGGGACGGCATGCCGTGTCAAGCTTGAATAACCATATTAAAACTCTTTGCTGTTGGCCCCAGTGGCTGATCCCGGAAGACTCTGAAAGCAGTTTAGATCTCACCTCAACCTTATTGCAAATACCAAAACCGCTGCATTCTATTATCATACACGAAAAGCGCAGCGCATAAGGGACTCGTCCGTGGGCTGTTTTCTTGAGTCTGGTAATATTTCTTTATTAGGTGACACGGTGACATGACTCATCTGTTTGTCATCTGGCTCCTCGGCGGTCGGTACGAGGGAGCTTGCAGCAGGCCGATGATGGTGATCTTTATCACTCGCGCTCTGTTCATTACCCCTCTGCAGTGACACTCATATCCTGGCAGATGGTCACTTTCCAATTGATTTGCCACGTTGGGTAGATTAAAATATTATGGCTCCGAAGAGACGCTGTCCTCGTCAAATTAGCATTTTTGCCTGGCTGTTCCGCACGGAATGGGTCAATGTCACCCCAAAGGTGATGACGGAATTAGAGTAGGATCATGGGAATTGGGCAACAGAGATGCAGGAACTCATGACTTACCGTCACAGCGAAAGCTGATCCTGACATTTCCGGTAAGGGCACTAGGACTGCTAGCTGTGTTTACAGTGGGTGTAGCTAGCATATAAACACTTTTCTAAGTGTTTATTTATTTTAATTTTTTTGCTTGGCTGCAGAGTGTGGAAAATGTACCAATTTAAGAACACAAAGCTTCTAAAACCTGGTTGCAACTGCAGTTGCCTGAACAAACAAACCAATCAGTAATTTGAACAGTAATTTTACTAAGGCTAGCATCTGACTAACGTCTTTTTACTGGTGTTCAACAAACCAGTTAACACTATCTGGCGTACGCCATGTGCTGTAATTAATATTCATGAGCAAAGCTGATAAGATTTATAATGTGTCGCTATCACATTCCTGTGCCACCGGTGCTATAGCAGTGGGGTTACACTTTATTTTGATGGTTCCTTCTGTTGACTATATGTATCTTTGCAACTACGTCAACTAACTCTCATTAAAATATAAGTAGAGTATTAGTAGACTAGGTTATGTTTCAGGTTAGATTTAGTAGAATAAGTTGATATACTTAGAGTCAGTCTACTGGGGACCATCAAAATAAAGTGTTAGAAGATATTACTAATACTACTAATATTTTAATGACTGCTAGTTAGGGATGGGCACATAGATACAGCAGTAGCAATATATCGATACTCACAAGCTACTTATTTGGTATTGATGCTTTTGTGTACAGCCACACATGCACAGAGACACTCATTCACTTCACTCACTTTACATGGTTTGTCTGTAAGTGCAATGATTGTTTTGTTTTATTTTTCCCCTAAAAATCAACATTATTTTGAAAAATCACATACCATTTTGGTATTTCAGTATCGGTATCAGTATCGGTATCTGTATTGTTTTGTATCAAATCAAATTATAAAAGTTTGGTATCGCCCATCCCTACTGGTAGTTGACATGTAGTTGCAAAGCTACTTATAGTCAACAAAATAAATAAATTAGTTTCCTCCAGGATTTAGATTGGGATTTGGTGTTTTATACCAAGTGGTGATTCAGTACATTACCAGAAATGTTTACTGTATAGAACAACTGTCCTAAATGTGCACAATTATACATTAAGTAATTTTATTTTTTTGCATTTTATTATTGCAGAGATGAATTACTAGCAATCTAGTAAAGAATGGATATAGGAATTACACTTCAAACAGCATGTTTTGAGTGCAGTGTAATAAGATGCATTATCAAAACCTCTTTGCCCTAACATTGTACATAATCTTGTGTAATTAAAAACACACGTATCGGTTTTCCGCAACGAATCTCGGCGGCACAAAAGCACCTTGTATGTATAAAAACATTTACATGGTAACAGAGCTCGACGAGGTTAAATGGGAGGTGTATTTGAGCCCTGATTAAAAGGCTCTCCCACCAGTCGCACCGAGCAGATCTGTGGAGTCATGTACAGCAGTGCAACTGATAAGGCAGGGCTCTGAAAGGACTCCATTGTGTGTCGATGTGGGGCCTGTTCGCTAGAGTTCAGAGTTGGCTACCTATCTACCTGAAAGGAATTGAAAAGCGACCCTTGTGGTGACTGACCAGAATGACTGATAAGCCTCAGGGGGAGATTATAGCGATTATGGCACTGCTGGAGAGGTTGCCATGGCGATGAAATCGAGCATTCTCTTTAATATATTATTTACTGCCTCCGTTCCTGACCCACGTCATTTAATCAGGAGAGAGCAGGAGACCCGTTCACTTTTAAAAGCGCTGGTTCGTGCGCAGGAAGTTCGCACACCTCTGGCTGTGTTCCGCACAGCATAATACAGATGTGAAAGAAAGGTACCAGCATAAACTATACATGAAAACCAGCCCAATAGCCAGTTTGCACATCACCGCAGGAAAGAGAGAGGAGGCAATCCATGGGCTAAAGCCAAAACGAACACTTTGGATCAATCAGAATTATTCTCTTAGGCACAAGGCATACCAAAAAGCAAAACTGTTTCGTCATGTCCAGACTACTTTTAGACGAATCAAATACATTTTATGGCAATTTTGAGGTGAAGCGCTTGAAATCGTAAATGAATGAATAGCTGATTGAAGTTTCATTTGAATGAGCAGACTCATAATTTTGGGAGTGAAATGGCTGACCCATCGTTCGGTGGGCTCTGGTCACGTTACACAGGGCTGAACACGCAAAAGTCAAGTAGTTAGTGGACATCACTAAAGCTTCTATAGAGGAAACTTTGAGTCCTTGTCATTGAGGTGCAAATGTCTTTCAAATGGACTCTGTCCTTCCTGCTGTCTGACCACGACTGCTCATTGACCCTGACCGGCTGAAACCAGAGAGGAAATTACACAAATGCTCAACTTTGAGACAAAAGAGACGGTGGATCCTTGGCTTTATAGAGATAATAAAGGAAATTAAGCAAGACACGAAAATCTGACTTCTAAATCTCTCTATGCAGCATAATATGTAAAACCCTTTTTTTTTCTCCCCTTGAAAGAATTATAATCCGTTTACAAACGCGATTGGGTGTACTAATCTAAATTACTTTCCTTTCTCCTGAGCAAAATGCCAAATTTGCTTTCTTCGGTGTTGTCACTGAGTTTTTCCGCCCCTTAGTACAATGTCTCTTTATTTTCTACGATTAAAAATGGACGACCTTTTCGGTCATGGGCCTTAATACGGTATTGACCCGAATATAAGACTATGTTTTTTTCTTGGAAATACATCTGAAAAAACGCGGTCATCTGATTTTCAGGGTCTAGACTTTGACATGTCAATAATACACCCACAACAATAGGTAGCGCCAGATATGCATAAAACGAATGTGCCATGAAATACATAATGTAATGCGTGTTGTAAAGATCGCGAGTAAAAACAAAAGAAAATGAAAATCTTACAGCTGTCATGTAAGAGTCGTGACTGTCACGTTAGCCTGATGGGGCCAAACTCCCTTTGTGATTTTAAACGTAAGACAGTACCCAGATTTGAAGACAACAGAGAAGATTTAACTTATACTGTTAATAAGATTTTGGCAGGCTACTATTAGATGGATAGCCTAAATGTCCTAATTCAGACGGGCTACCTGTTTTTTTTTTTTTTATGGTATATCAAAAAGTGTATATTGTGTAAAATGTGATGTTGGTAAATTTGACCAGTTTTTACCATACCTTCAAAACAAAAAATAATTGAAGACAAAATGTGTTTTACTGACAAAAAACAATATTTGTTTTTTAAAAAGTATTTTTCCAAAAGGTACATCTGGAAAAAGGGGGGGTCGTCTTATAATCAGGGTCGTCTTATATTCGGGCCAATACGGTATAATATTATCTTTAATAAAACTGGATTAAGAAAATACGAGAGGTGCTTGGCCATCCAAATTTCTGCCTGTTCTAGGCAAAAAATCAAACTCTGATAACTTAGAAAATATGAACAAGCTGTACATATCTATTTATTTATTAAAAGATTGACACTCTTAATGAAAGATAGTAGTTAAGATGTAGAATAATTTAGCACTCACAATCCTCTTTAATTATCTAGTGGCGTTAAAGGAACATGCCACTATTTTTGAAAATAGACTAATTTTCCAACTCCCCTAGAGTTAAACAGTTGAGTTTTACCGTTTTCAAATCCATTCAGCCGATATCCGGGTCTGGCGGTAGCACTTTTAGCTGCAGATTAGCATAGATCATTGGATCTGATTAGACCGTTAGCATCTCTCTCAAAAATGCCCAAAGAGTTTCGATATTACCTAGCTGGGGACTATTTTCAGGTGCTGTGTAATGTCATTGCGCCTGCTGCACCCATGGTATGGCAGCAAAGTTCCTTGATTATTACGCCGGAATGAGAGTATAGTTGCTAGCCACATCGGCCTAGAAAATCACAACTTTTAATTTTCCGTCGGTCTTAGTACACGATGTAACTACAGAAGTGTCAAGTTTTAAATAGGGAAAATATCAAAACTCTTTGGTCATTTTTGAGCGAGATGCTAACGGTCTAATCGGATTCAATGATCTATGCTAAGCTACAGCTAAAAGTGCTACCGCCAGACCCGGAGATCGGCTGAATGGATTCGAAAATGATAAAACTCAACTGTTTAACTCTAGGGGAGTTGGAAAATGAGCCTATTTTCAAAAATAGTGGCGTGTTCCTTTAAGTAAATTAGAGAATTAAGTGTCTTTGTCACTGTGGCATTTCTGCACCTTTTGTATTTTATATGGAAAAGGGGTCACGCTTTAGTTTGGGGACCAATTCTCAATATTAAATGACTGCTAACTACAACTTTTAATGGAAGTTAGGAATGTTAGTAAGGTAGTTGTATAGTTTAGGTAGGATTAAGGGATATAAAATATGCTCATGCAGAGCATATGTGCTTTATATGTAATAAACAGGCAATATGCATGCATTCTAGTTAATAGTGAGAATTGGTCCTTTAAAATCAAGTGTCATTGGGACATTGAGCACTAACATGATGTTTTCTCTAAACTAATCATTTCTCCTGTAGTCATGGATATGTTAATTTACATTATTAATTTTAAGTGCATCGTGAAGGACAGATTTATCTACTAGATTTGAATGATCGTTGACCTTTAGCCATTATCTGATGGTTTAATAGATTGTTTGTTGAGGGCGTTTGTCTTTGCACGTCAGGAGTAATGTGTCCTATATTTGCCCCACAAAAAAAATCATTAGCACTGTTCATTAGTTAATCAAAGCCAGTACACAATAAATCATAATCATTATATGCTTCAAATCAACATTAAGACACCATTTACCATTGCATGAATGAAGTTTAGAGTCAGACTGCAGCAATGAGAGACGATAGAGAAAAAAGAAAAAAAAAAAAAGCTTTTGAAGGCATTTGGTTAACAAGCACTTTCTAAATGTTAAAATCCTGTTAAATTTAAACGAAAAAAAAAATCTGGCAGCTGTGGTTGCAAGAAATTCACTGTAATATATATATCATTAAGTGATATAATGTTAATGTTCCAGCCTGCTTGAACTACTTCGATCTGCTTTGTAACATGTTTACAGTACAGTGAAAAAAGCCCTCCGTACAGAAAGAAGTCTTTTCCCCTTAATTAGATTTGGAAGTCTGGCCCTTTTTCTCTCTCTACTGTATAGATTTGACCGTGTCCTGAAATATCCGTCCATAACAGCGTGAGTCAGCAGTGACTCCAGGCCTAATCAATTGTCCTGCTTTTGAAAAGCTGTTTATGAAGCAGGCTCCAGCGGACTACATGATGCATGAACTGTGCTGGTGGGCGTTTCGGGGCTCTGGCAATGGGAATGTGTTTTAATGTAATTCCCAGACTCTGGAGAAGCATCGCGTGTTGTAAACTCGACATGCCAGGCCGCAGAAACACGTTGCAGTTTCTCATTATCGTCCCTTCCACGCCCTCAACATACCCTGGTTTTCCTGGTGTTCTGGTAAAATGAAAGAATGGAGTGTGGTTGAGAGGATGAAATCAGCTGCCATGTGGCGGAACCGCAGCTGGGGAAAATGGAGAGTTTCAGCAGAGCCGATCGGATGAGGTGAACAGGGGGCGGGTTTGGCTGTGCTATTCCTGTGTAGCTGGAGTCAGGAGGGAAAAGGGCCGAGTGAGATAATGCAGGACACCGCCGCAGCCCGATTGATCCGCTCAAACACCGTTGTGACCTCGCAATCGAGTTGCATTAGAGTACAGTGGAATGTAGGCCAGGGGAAAGGGGCCATGAATTGAAATGTTACTGCTAAAGACCGAAAAGACTTGAGCAAATAAATCATGATACCGTTTAATCACATTATTCGTGTCAATTTACTTGAATGCTTCATGAGCTCTGTGAGCTCTAACTGCAGCCAATCTACGACTAGCACATTTTGAAAAGATGTATCCATTCATAAGATGATTTGTAATGTTTTCAAAATATGTTAATTATGCTAAGCAAGGCTGCATTTATTTGATCAATAAATAAAAGTACAAATAATAGTACAGTAAAACAGGAGTGTTGTGAATTATTAGTACAATTGAATAGAACTCGTTCCTATTTGTATATGATTTAAAATGTAAGTATTTAATTTGTGCTCAAGAAACTTTTATTATCAATGTTGAAAACAGTTGTACTGCTTAAACATTTTTTTTCAATTGAAACAGCTTTTATTATTTTTTTTCCAATAATGATAATAATAACAACAACAATAAAATAGTTTGAAACTTTTGAATGCTACTTTTTTTTTTAAAAAAAAAAATACCTGGATGTTTTAAATAGGAAAAAAAGTATGTATGTTATATATGTATATATATAGATTATATATATATATATATTATATATCTATATATCATATAGTATAAATATAATATATTGTAAACCAATTTTGTAACAGTCTTTACTTCACTTTTGTCATGAATGGACCATTGCAGGACTAAAGGATGAACAAACAAACGAACAAATTGCGAACCTTTGTTTGTTTGTTTGTTTTGTTTGTATCCATAGAAACAGCATAAATAGATTTTTTTTGTTAACAATGCAGCAGTCTATACTGTCACTGTTTGGATCAGTGAATAAATACTTGCCAGAAAAAAATTAAAAAAAAGAAATAAAATTATATAATATATATATATAATATATATATATAATATATATCTGATCACAAAAATTGAATGCTATTTTAATTAGTAAATTTTAGATGGTAAAATCTGTTTAAGTATCTTATAAAAGTTTGGCACCAGCAATTGACAAAAAATATGTAAATAATAATAATAATAATAATCATAATAATAATAATAATAATCAAATAATAATCAAATTAAGCAAGTAACGTTGCTCTTATAGTTGTAATTTAAGAAGGTCAAGCAAGTTGGAAATAGTTTATGCATTTACAATGCATTGGAATTTGACGTGCATCCGATTTGGAATTATCAGTTAACATTTTATTGAGCTTTACCTCTCACTGTTGGTTTTACAGAGTCACAAACTGAATTGCATGTTGGTGAGCAGCGCACACCTATAAAAATGAATATCTGAGGCGGCAACACCTGTTCATCGTAAACACATGCTGCTGTGTTGCCTTTCTAAAGGGTCACAAAGGATATGCTAAGATAAAAAAAAAAAAAAAAAACAGCGATAAATCTTGGTTCAACAACCCAAGATTTGATTCCCACTGAATTGACTTTTTAAAGTCATTTGAATCCATTTTGCTGTCAGTGTCTTTGAGAACATCTCAGCATGTCAAACTCAGGGGGAAATGC